>JAXQQM020070030.1:0-11727 GCA_034641835.2 Pinus albicaulis
CCATGGAAAATTTTAGGGGCTAATATTCGCAGGTGAGCTAATTTTCTATACTTTTTCTTAAAAAAAGATTTGCTAATTTCCATTTTTTTCTAAAAATGATTCGCCCAAATTTTATAGTGTGAAATTATTTTACCCTAAAAATCGCCAAAAATATATATAGATACTATATAAAATTCTTAGAAGTTTGAATAGTTTTACAAAAATATCTCCAAACCTTTTACAGATTGCATATTATGGACTTGTAGGATTCGCCAAGGTTTCTAAACTTTAAGATAAATATCCATCCTTAAAATTTTCCTTGAGCACCTCCGCTCCTCTGCATCATGTCATCATTGCCGATCCCTTTTGTAAATAGGGATTGCCTTCCTTGACTTCTTTTGCTATAGGGTAAAATTCTTGGGCTGTTGGTTCTCGAATATCCCTCTTAGGGCTTTCCGGTGCTCGAGGGAGACAGTAATATTAGCTGTATAGTTCACAAAGAAGATACATACATGTTCATATCAACTTAAACAACTTGATGGAATAATATGGAAGATTACCTCTTTCAGATCTTGAAGTCTCTTGGAGAGCGCTAAGCGGTGAAGCATGGATCCTCCTTCTGGCTCAAATCTCGTGCTGTGATCAATTAGAGCACCCATGTAATCTCTACCACAACATACATTTCCTATCAATTAAGTTAATATATGATAAAAATTTAAACTATGCACATCTAAGCCATTCATCTCATGCTATATAAGTAATTGAAGAAGAAAAAAAATATCAATGCATAGAATGGACAAAGCAGAGATATAGTTCTATTGATTTTTAAAAAGAGGATTCTGACCAACGGTTGTACCAAGCCCACCTTATCCTTCCAATCTCTCTATCTATCAATGTGGTGATGTCTTGATCAACAAGTTATCAATGAATCTCTTTGACTTTTTACCTTCACAATACAACAATAATGCTATACTTCACAAGTATTCAAAACTTTGACAATCCTTCGACCTTGAACCAAGAGTCTTCAGCTCCATTTTATAGGAGATGGAGAGAGCAATCATTGCCTTTCTCCTTCCACCAATTCTAAATGGAAAAAATCAAGATGTTTCCTAAACTTCCCATGCTTTTTCCTTCCTTGAGATTTCAGTTGTTTTTGGCAAGGCCCAACAAGAGACCAGTGCTTTGTAGTTTCCTTTTTGTATTAACTCTCTTATGAGAAAAATCTGGGATTTCAAATCATTCTCTGCGGGTTTTTCCTGTTTCAAACTCAAAACACAGGTAGCGCTACCCTCTAGTGTAAACAGAATGTTTTCCTAGCCACTAATGTGGCGTATTAATTGATCAGGTGCATTATAACGCTCTTGTGCTGTTATAAGGGTGCGTTACCTTGGCAGAAGTAGGTTTAGTTTAGGTCTTTGTATTCCGTCCATATTTATCTTCTCCTCTAAGCTTATGAGGAGGTTTTTTGACCTATAACAGATGCCCCCTAAAGTGTGAGGTCAAAGATGAAGATGATGGCCGAAATACTTTATAATGTGTGTAGTAGAGATAAAGAGATTGAAAGACTAAGGAAAACCTGAAACAACAACATATGTCAGAAAATATATTATATGCCTTGAGTCGGGCATTCCCATGCTCAGTAGCTTAATCAACATGATTTCTCTAGAACATAGATATGAATAATATGTCCACCAATAAGCATAATGTCGAAGTGTCTATCATAATAGGATCAGGCTGAAGAATTTGTCTCCATAAACAATAACGCAACTTGGGGAAGGGAACATAGCTTTAATGATGTAACCTTTGCCCCAAGGTCTTGACCGCCGCTTCACTTAAACTGCATATTTCTCAACATGTGAATGAAGGAGTTATCGTCGAACATGTGAGAAATCTTCTAATTACCAGTCGATAATGAAAATTGTTAACAGACATGAAGGTGGCCACCGATAATGATGATGGTCCCTAAGATGCACAGTACAATCTAGCAAGTGTGAATAAAAAAGAGTTGAATTCGAGCACTCGTAGAATCATTCGATCAGGAGCCAATGATGAAAAATCCTAATCAAACACAAGATTACCTACCACTGATGTCTGCAAGTATCCGGGTACTGATGGGTTTCTGGATCAACTTCCTAGATAAGATGTTGAAGTTGATAGGAAGAGATCTGTTGAAAGGTAGACACTAAGGCGTCCTACATCAGTCAACACAAAATGGAAACCAAATGAATTTGTTTTTGATAGAGATAATGAAGAGAAAATGGGGATGTCTGACGACAAATAATTTCTGGCATAATGAGAGGTTTATTTGATAAGAGGAGCAGCAGATAGAAAGATCTTCTTGAACAATACAAGGCACTGTAACAGGGTACTAGGCAACTGAGGCTTAATGAACACCAAAGATTTTGTTAGGATTTTACCGGTGAAGGAACACTTGGAGATGAAGGCTAATACTCATAGATGGTAGGGTTCGGCTAACTATGACAGATTTTTCTGGGAAGTGCCATGTTCAAGATTTTTGCTGCCAAATCAATCTTTCTAAAATGTAACAGAGGTAGTATCCATTTTGTCCAAATTTTTCCCTGTCTGATTAGGTTTAACGATTCCAGACGAGTAAACTCGGTGAATTTTACATATTTAGAGAGTCTGAAAAATATCGTAAAAGACAACTCCATTCCCTGTCTGATTAGGTTTAACGAGTCCAGACGAGTAAACTCGGTGAATTGTTTATGTTTAGAGAGTCTGAAAAATGTCGTAAAAGACAACTCCATGGCGTACCTTTGTCATGTCTTGATAACTGGGCACGACAAAGGGAGAATAGTAAGCCCAAAATGGTTCATTTTCCATGAGTTAGTCCATCGAAGCCGAAACAGTGAGAAATCTATGTTCGATGGACGTCTACCTCATTTTGTTATGAGTACGAGGAGACGAAGTAAACTCAGTACTTTTTGGGAAATTTTTAACGAGTCCAACAAAGAAAAACTCGATGCTCTCCATGAAATTTTAACGAGTCACGCGGAGAAAACTCAGTCACTTTTTCTGTTTAAAGAGCTTTGAAAAAAAGGAAAAGGATGGCTCCTTACTCTCTGTCATGGTAGTTTAGCAAGCCCGACAAAGGAAACTCAGGGTTTTTTCAGTTTTGTGAGAAAGAAAAAGGTCCCTAAAAAGAAAGCTCAGTGCTTCTTCATATCATTTTTAATGAGTCTGAAGAAGAGAACTCCAGGTTTTTTGGATTAACGAGCAAGAAAAATACCATAAAAAGAACTCTTGATTGGAAGTACTACCTCCAGGCCGAATGCAAGTTGAAATGGCGTGAAGCCTGTGGCAGTTTTGACTGATGTTCGGTATGTCCATAACATGGAATGCAACTTTTGATGCCATGGGTTTTATGGTTTCCAACCAATCGAAGAATCATGGTTTTAAGGATGCCATTTACAGCTTTAACTTGACCATTATCTTGAGGATAATAAGACAAAGATTGATCTTGATGAAAACCTAGCATGGATGTTAATTCGGTCATCATATGATTCTGAAAGTGGGATCCATGATCTGTGAAAATAGATAGGGGTACGCTGAACCGACATATTACCTGATTGAACAGGAAGAGAGCAGTGGTTTCACCATCGGCCTTAAAAGTGGGAATGGCTTCCACCCATTTCGTAAAATAGTCGACCACAACCACGATGTATTTGTGTCCATTTTCTGAAGTGGGATTGCGGGTGACGAAGTCAATTCCCCATTTAGCGAAAGGACCAACGGAGATAACTGAATGAAGGGGGGAAGGATAGGCATGCATTTTCTTTGTGAAAATTTGACATGGATGGCACTTCTGGACCGTTGTAATGCAATCTTTAAAAAAAGTGGCCCAATAGTAACCTGCGCGCAGGATTTTTTGGGCAGTAACTATGCCCGAAAGATGACCACTGCATGCCCCTGCATGGCAGTCATTCAAAACGCGTTCTGCTTCATTGAAAGTGAGACAACACCAGAGAATAGTATCGATACCATGGTGATATATTGTATCATTTAGCACGAGGTAGTGCTTTTCCTGGTGGCAAATATGACGAAAGTTGTCGGACGTGAGAGTTGGGCAGTAGCATTGGGTTTGTAGGTAGACCAAACTTTCTCCATACCATGGTTCCGAAGAATCGACCAAGTATACAGATTCATCGGGAAATGGATCATGAGCTACTTCTCTTGGGTCGATTCTAGGAAGGTCCGATAATAATTCGGCGAAGACGAGGGATTTATTTTCTTTGGCAGCTGTGAAGACCAAATCAAATTGTTGGAGGATTATGATCCATTTGGAATATTTTCCTCCAATAATTTTTTGAGACAGGATGTGTTGCATGGGGTTCTCCAAAGCAATAACCGTAGTCTGTCGTAGCAATATATAGTGTCGGAGTTGGGTGACGGCAAAAATTACCGCCAGAGAAAGTTTCTCCACATTTGAATAACATTGTTCGCGTTTGATTAGACCTTTTGACAAGTAGTATATCCCATGTTCACTATCGTCATTATGAACTTGAGCCAGAACCATTCCAAGTGAGGATGGTGAGGCTGCCAGGTAGAGGAGAAAGTCGCGTGAGTAGTCGGGGGCACTAAGGAGTGGGGCTGAAACAAGTGCATGTTTTAAAGAATCAAATGACCGTTGAGCTTGGTCATCCCACAAGTATAGTGTTCCTTTCTTCAATAATCGCATAAATCCTTTCGTCATCTCGGCATAGTTAATGATGAATCGACGTAAAAAGTTTGCCTTCCCTTCCAAACATTGGAGTTGAAGGATGGATTGTGGTGCCGACAATTCAACAATCGCCTTAACCTTATCGGGATCAACCCTAATCCCGTGCTTGGAGACAATGAAACCTAATAGACGCCGAGACTCGACCATAAATACGCACTTATGAGGATTCAGACGTATATTGTAGAATCTACACCTAGCAAAAATTTCTTTCAGATGAGCGAGGTGATCAGGTCATTTCTTGGAATGGGCCGGAAGGTCATCCAAGTAAGCCTGTACAATATGTCGAATGTCGTGAAAAGAGTAGTCCATAGCCCACTGAAAATTTTCTCCAGCATTCTTCAAACCGAATGGGAGTTTACGATACGAAAATGTGCCCCAAGGATAGATGAAGGCAGTTTTATGCTGGTCTTCTTTTTTAATTGCAATCTGGTTATAGCCCGAGAATCCATCCATGAAGGAAAAAGATTCACATTCGGCATAATTGTCGAGAATCTGATCTATGAACAGAGTAGGATAATTGTCTTTGGGATAAGCGGCGTTCAGATCGCGATTGTCAACACAAACTGGAATGGTGCCTTGTTTTTTATTGACAGGAAACGGATTGGAAACCCATTCCGTCAAAGGAACGGGATAGATGAAACCAACATTTAAAAGTTTTTCTACCTCAATTTTGATGGCGGCTGCTTTGCGCGGGTGGACGGGTCTGAGTCGCTGCCGAATTGGTTTGGCATTGTCATAAATCTTGATTTCATGCTCAACTATAGATGGATCTATGCCGGGAATTTCGTCATAAGACCAAGCAAACACATCGCGAAATTCCTTGAAAAGGGATGTGAAGCATGCAATTTCATCAGGATTGCAATCGGATCCAATCTGAATATTTTCCACGATACCCGTTTTGACCAAGATATCAATGAGCATTGTCTTAGAAAGATTACCCATGTTCCCTTCTGAATCAATAGTTTGAACAGTCGTGTAAGCGGAGGGAACCATCTCAGGTGGGTCAAAGGATGAGATTTCAGTATTTATCACGTCTGATTCGATCATCGAAGCGTGATGGTGAAACTCTCCCCAAGGTCATTCTTCTAGAGGCATGATCTCTCGAATAGCTTCGTTTGTAGGCAAGAATTAATTGAGGAGATCCTTAGAGAGAACTTTGATGGGTGGGAGGTTTGTACCTTTGGTCAAAACCATAGTAGTGGAGGATTCAGATGTAATTTGGATGGCTTGGTAGGCCAACTCGGCTGGTGAGAGCGGCATCTGATCTCCGTAGGAATCAATGTCTAAAGGTGCCGAGAGGATCCATGGGTTGATAGAGCCATCAAAAGTGGTGGATATCATTGCAACCGTATTTGGGATCTCTTGCGGTGGGAGAGGAAAACAACCCAGTAGGGAAGATGCCTTCAGAAGATTGGTACCAATACTGATGTAAGAGTCAGGAAAGCCTTTTATTAGGGGTAGTGTGCTACTTGGTAATGTGGAATAATTAGGGATGCAGAAGGATAACTTATCCACTGTGACTATTTTCCTATCCAATGGAAATAGGACGATTCAGAAGACCGAAGAAATAATGGTGGTCATAGCATAAGACCAACTGCGACCGAGCAATAGATTATAGTTGAGATGACGATCTATGACTTCTACATCCACGGTTACCGTTTTCCCACTCAGAGTGATGGGAAAGCTAGCAAGATATCCTTTTTGGAGGAACGTGTGGCCATTGAAAGCTTTGAGGGAATTCGATGGTGGTGTTAAGGTAGGAGAACCTAAAGCAAGCCAGCAATCTTGTGACATAACGCAGGTCGAAGCACCTTCGTAGATGATAGTGCGACGGATTGGTCTCCCTTTCGACACAACCTGCACCTAGAATGCGAGTTGGTGTGAGAGGCGAGTATGAGATTTTTCCATATCAAAGATAGCTAGCATGGAATCCTGGGGGTCTATTCCACCAATGGTTGAGAGAAAGGCTTTCCTTTGTGCTGGAAAAGTTTGTAATACTTCGAGAGCAGACATAGCTGACGATGCCTATGCCAAATCTTCTACAATGTTGTAGTTTTGGGCTGCATGTGCAGAGGTGTTATGAGTCGTGCGTCGAAGTGTCCCTTTGGGGGGATGAATCATGGGATCAGCAGTAGGCCGTTTGATATGCAAATTGTTGTTCGGCGGTGGAGTTGAACTAGTACCAGGTTCTTGAGCATCTGTGGTAGGATTTCCATAAAGCTTGTCTCATGTTTGAAGTTCAACACTTTCAATGCCATAAATGGCGGATGATCCTTCACCGGAAGGATGTGAACCACCATTGCCCTGTTGCTGAGGTTGTGGTGGGTTGTCAACCATGTGTTGCTGTTGTTGATTAGGGAAAGGATTATGAAGAATGGCAGGTGTTCACCCAGAATCCTTGTTTGTGATAAAATCAGTGCATTCCTGTAGCCGAGGACATTTGTATGTCAAGTGGTCCTCCGCACATATCTTGCAAGGAAATTTCATGGGTTTATCCTTCCCTTTGTCATTTTTGGCAACGTTTTTCTAATTAGGATTATTCCGATTGTCCAACTGCTCTTCCGAAGAAGATTTATTTTTCTTGTTCTTATTATTATTTCCACTAGGTTTTTGTGAATTTTGCACAGAATTTACCTCAGCAGTAGGAAAAGTAGTCATTTGGTTAGGGGCAGTGGTAGCCGAGGATGGTTGGGAGGTTTTCCCCTGAGACTGTTTTGTGGCTACACCAGAGATTGTGCCAACGAGACCGTCGGCATGAGCTCCGATTTTCTGAGTAGCTGGAGGATTTGGGTTACCAGGGGCATTGGGGAGTAAATCATATAGCGTGCCAGATTGAACATATTAAATCCAAATGTTGGGCACGTCAAATGCATTGATCTTCTGTAACCGCATCGGAAAGGCCAATGTCTTTAGAGATGTGGGGTAAGAGAGACTTACAAAACCAATTAGATAAGAGATGATCTGGGATTGGCACTTTGACTAGCCTCCTCCTACGTCTCCATTCATGAATGTGATCGGAGATGTGGGTGGTGGTGTCCTCGCGCAGCGAGGTTAGCAGTTCCGTTCTAGTTTCAAATCTGATTGATAATTGGAAATCCTTTAGAAACTCCATATCTAAAGTGCCAAAAGTGTTTATGGCGGCGCGTGGCAATTCAATATACCACTTGGCGGCATTACCTGTAAGGGTGTGGGGAAACAGTCGAAGTCGGACACTATGATCCACCATGGAATTAGATATAGACCATAAATGAAAGGTGGTGATGTGTGCGGCTGGGTCTTCCCCTTGTTTCCCATCGAACCTTGGGATGTCAGAAGGAATCTTGTGCAATACTGGAGGCCAGAGCGGGTTGTGATTAATGGGGTCATTAGTCAATTTATAGATGTCAGGAATGTCTAGAGCTCCCAAAAATGGAAATTGCGGGTTTTCCCCCAAATCTAAGCAAGTTATTATTGGTTGACTATGTGGACCATAGGGTCCACCCATCAATGTGTTACCAGTAGGATAAGTAGGACTTTGATAAAAATTTCCTATAGGTGGAGGGGTAGGGATATATGGTTGTTATCCATAGGGCATATTGTATTGTAGGGTGAACGGTTGGTTGCCCCCAGTTTAAAAGTGCCCTCCCATTCCAGATGGAGGTTGGGGTGGGTTAGTCCATATGGATGCAATAGAGCTTCCCGGAGGCATGCTACTACTTGCATAGTTTGGCAACGACATCGACCCTACACTGATATTTAAACCACTTAAGGGAATAGTGTTAACAATAGGTTGTCTGGTTTGTCCTAATGATTGCAGGGGTAGTGAAATGTTCCCTGTGATCTACGTGCTAGTGACACTACCCCCTGGTATCATGATCAAGGGGTTTGAACTCAGAAAATAGTTCCAAGTGAAAGGGTTGCTAAAAGGAACCGAAGTAGTTCTACTAGTGGGGGGAGAAACCGTAGGTCCCAACGTGGTCACGGTAGGAGTATATCTCGAATGACTCGGCGAGTTACTTACAGTTGTGATGACCATAGGGTTGGGATTAGGTATATGTTGACTACTGGGGTTACCAAGTAATGGCATAGAACTAACAAGTGGCAGGGAGGATGGTGGCGAACCTAGGATGGTTGCCATTGGCATCAACCCTATGGATGCCGGTTGTGAAATGGATGTTTGTGCGGTAGAAGACATGTCAGTGTGTGGTGGAATCTGAACTATCAAAGGCCCCAATGAATCAATGAGTGGAGGATTATAATGAGGTACGACACCTTCCATGAAAGGGTCCTCCGGAAATTCCGTATGATATGAAGCTATGTGAAAATCACGGTTTTTCAATGGAGACTGCTCTTTCATAGAAGGCACAGGTTCACCAAGGTTCAGTTATTCCTCAAGAGTCAGAGGAGGTAGACCTTGCTGTCGTCGAGACAGATGGCATGGGTCAGATGACGCCATGGTGACCTATTTAGTTTTAACAAATTTTGATGTATTATAAAGTCTTAATGATAGTAACCACACACCTAAAAAAGAAAAAAGAAAAAAGGACTCTCTAAAATCAATCAGCAAGCATCCATAATAGGGTGCCCTGTCTGAGTACTACCGTTTGCTGGTGATGAAATCTAGTATCACAATAGTATATAGAGAGGGTTGGTCAAAAGTACAGTTAAGGTCACTCTAGAGCTTTGCCCGTACCTCAGATGATAGGTGTAAGCACTCTCGTGAAGATGAGTACCCTCCTAAAGACCGAAGACAGAGTGGGTCCATCTATTTCAGGTACCAGGATAGCTTGTCCCAGTCACCTTGTGTAAGTCCCTAAAAATTATGGCCACCAAAGATACCTCAAATCAGATACATCATCAGGAGGGTCTACAGTCAAGGACAAATTGCTATATGGGTAGAATACCTAGATCCCAGATCTAGTTTCGACATCCCCGAAGGGAACCCCAATATATATCATACCCACCGGATGCTGTCGAAGGTGGTCTACCTTCTTGTGCACTCAAGTGTTGTCTCGCGCTGAGCTCCGTTAAAGGAACGGTCCCGATAATATGAGTCTAGTAGGATTTCACTCGTTAATGACTCTAGTCTCAAGTTTTGAAATCTTAGGTGATTTTCTCACTTTTCCTAACCCAAGATCCTAGCCTGAACTACTATTGGTGTGAGTTCAAAAAGAGTAATGTGATTGATTTTATTATCTCTTGATTCTTAGTGTACTTGATTATTAGTCTTGCGGAGGGGGAGTGGACGTATGAAATGTAATGAGACTCTGACTCAAGAAACCATGCAAAAATATGCTCTAAATATTCAATTCGATGAAGAGTATTTCTACAAGGAGAGGTTCCCTTTCAACATCCATGCACTAACACTCAAATATAAAATTTCAACCTCAAAGATTCAAACATCTATTTACCTCGTCTTAATAGTCTTTTAACTGAAATTTTCAGAATTAATTCAGCTAGATGCAGAAAAACTAAAAAAAAAAAATCTTCTAAAAAGTAAATGCATTCAACACTAAATTTTTAAACAAGAACCAACAAATAGCGATGCCAGCTGGTAAACAAGCACAATGATTCAGTCAAGAAGTGGTTTCGATGACCAAAACTTTGCAACCAAAAAGGAACACAACACAGGGGTGAACAACAATTTTTTGGCTGAGTAACGCACTGGTTCTGAGCAGAGACAACGTTAATGCAGAAACTAATGCACTGTAAGCAAAGCTAGGCCATGTTATAACACTTTGGAATACTGACAAAGACAACGTTAGCCAGGGTAAAGTTCTTCAGATGGCCAAAAAGAGAAACTCTGCGAGCTTTTGAAATGTTTACTAGGCATAAAAGCTAGTCAGAAGTATATGTGAATAGAGGAAAGAAGGAAGGAAAAAATCTGGAAACTAGGGGTTAAACTCCCCAGTGGAGTCACCAATTCTGCTATAGGGTAAAATGCTTGGGTTGTTGGTTCTCTAATATCCCTCTCAGGGCTTTCCGGTGTCTGAGGCATACAGTAAGATTAGCTTCATAGTTCACAAAGAAGATACATACATGTTCATATCAACTTAAACAACTTGATGGAATAAGATGGAAGATTACCTCTTTTCTGATCTTGAAGTGTTCTGGAGAGCACTAAGCAGTGAAGTAGGGATCCTCCTTCACCAACTCCAAATCTCGACCCTGTGGTCAATTAAAGCACTCGTGTAATCTCTACCACAACATACACTTCCTATCAATTAAGTTAATATATGATAAACATTTAAACAATGCACATCTAAGCCATTCATCTCATGCTATATAAGTAATTGAAGAACAATAACAACATCAACGCATAGAATGGAAAAAAAAGATACAGTTCTATTGTTTTATAAAAAGGAGGATTACAACCGTTGGTTGTACCAAGCCCTCCTCAGCCTTCCAATCTCTCTATCTCTCAATGTGGTGATGTCTTGATCAACAAGTTCTCAATGAACCTCTTTGATTTTTGACCTTCACACTACAACAATAATGCTCTGCTTCACAAGTATTCAAAACTTTGACAATCCTTCAACCTTGAACCAAGAGCCTTCAACTCTATTTTATAGGAGATCGAGAGAGAAATCATTACCTTTCTCCTTCCACCAGTTCTAAATAGAAAAAACCAAGATGTTTCCTCAAATTCCCATGCTTTTGCCTTCCTTGGGAGTTCAGTTGTTTTTGGCAAGGCCCAGTAAGAGACTTGTTCTTTGCAGTTTCCTTTTTGTACTGACTCTCTTATGAGAAAAAGCTGGGATTTCAAATCATTCTCCCTGGGTTTTTCCTATTTCAAACTCAAAACATGGGTAACGTTGCCCTCTAGTCTAAACAAAGCGTTGCCCTAGCCACTAACACAACCTTTTCATTGATCGGGTGCATTATAATGATCTCTTGTTGTTATAGTGGTACATTACCTTGGCAGAATTAGGTTTAGTTTAGGTCTCTATATTCCTTCCATATTTATCTTCTCCTCTGAGCTGATGAGGAGGTTTTTTGACCTGTAACACTTGTAACCCCACCTCATC
>JAXQQM020062682.1:0-56508 GCA_034641835.2 Pinus albicaulis
CACATCAGACCAAGTTCATTGCCTTGTGGGAGCCCGATCGTGTTGGTACAGAAGAAGGATGGGATGTGGAGACTTTGTATTGACTATCGGGCGCTGAACAAGATCACTGTCCGGAATAGGTACCCAATCCCACGGATTGATGACCTTCTGGACCAACTCAAAGGTGTAAAATATTTCAGCAAGATCGACCTGAAGTCTGGGTATCACCAGGTACCAATTGAACCCTCTGATGTGTGGAAGACTGCCTTCAAAGCCAAGGAAGGCCTTTTTGAATGGCTGGTCATGCCTTTCGGGTTGACGAATGCTCCTGCAACCTTCATGAGGATGATGGATGACAACTTGCGGCCATTCACCAACTCATTTGTAGTGGTGTACTTGGATGACATTCTGATCTTCAGCAAGACTTGGGAAGAGCACCTTCACCACATCCGACAAGTCCTCCAAACACTGCGGCAACACAAGTTGTGTGCCAATTTGGAGAAGTGCACATTTGGCATGACCTAGGTTCAATATCTGGGATAAATTATTGATGAAAAGGGGGTGCATGTGGATCCAGCCAAGATCCAAGTCATTCGGGATTGGCCAGCCCCAACCACTATAACAGAGCTTCATAGCTTTCTGGGTCTTGTTAATTTCTACCATAGATTTGTGTTGGGATTCTCTCATATCACTTGGCCCTTGATTCAAGTCACCAAGGGAAGAGCGAGAGAAAAATTCTTTTGGTCGGAACCTCAAGAGAAAGCATTCACAGAATTGAAAAATCGCCTCTGTTCTGCCCCAGTGATCACATTACCAGACTTGCAACAGCCATTTGAGATCGAGACAGATGCCTCTGACTATGCTATTGGTGCAGCTCTTACTCAACAGGGACATCCATTGGCATATCACAGTGAGACATTGTCTGAGACAGCTCGCAAGTATCCCACCTATGACAAAGAAATGTATTCCATTGTGCAAGCCTGTCGACACCTGGTTTCACTTCCATCTCAAGAAAGAACAAAGGGGAGAAAGGCACAAAGCCTCTGAAACCCTCCACCAATACAACCCCCACCAATACTGCCTCGAACCAGCAAAACAAATTTGAAGTTCTAAGCAATTTTGACTCATTGGAGCACCCTATAGTCTCCCAGGCCCCCACTGATCAAGATCTGTCATTATTAAGTCAATATTTGATTACAACCAACACCCCAAGCACAAACTCAGATTCAATCCATGCCCAGGCACCGCAACAAAAACTAGAATCCTCTCCCATTCAGATTAATACCAACCACACCTCACTGCAAACCCCTCAATGCATAGAAATGCAAACAGACCAGCCATCCTCAACCACTTCAAACAATCCTCTCGAGGAGATCCTAGGTGATCTAGATCTCCAAAAGGTCAATGAGCAATGGTCCAAACTAGGAATAGATGTCATTCCCCAATAACACTTGGAGAATATAGAAATGGCATACCTGCAGCTGGAATACATCAACCAAAATGCAGCCAAAAGGAAATGGGGAAATAGCAGCCAAACGGGCATTCAAGCCAACCTGGATTTGGATCAATACAAGCCACAAGGACCAAGAAAAAAAAGAGGGCGCAAATCCCCAAGACACCAAATACAAGAACCAGGCAGACGCCTAATCAATGAAGGAAAAATCAGGGCCTTGGTCCTATCTGCTCCAAAGGTAGCTCAATGAAAATCACAACCTGGAACATCAGGGGGCTCAACGGCACCACCAAAAGAAGGATCTTGAAAAACCAGTTATTCTTGCTACACCCAGACATCATACTTCTTCAAGAATCCAAATGCTCTCCCAAAGGCACAGAGACACTCAAAAAACTCGTTTCCAACAGTCATCACTGCATAAGCATAGATTCTATCGGGCAAGCAGGAGGGTTACTCACGTTCTAGAACAAAAACAAATTCTTCTTGCAGAATGCTCTGTCCACCAAGCACTTGTTATTGATCATTTTCAACATGCCAGACTCAGGGCAATCGATCTGCATCACCAACATGTATGGACCCCAACGAATCCAGGAAAAGCTGAAGATGCTGCTAGACTTGGACGAAGTCAGACCACACCGTGGGGAAAACCACTGGATTTTAGGCGGAGACTACAACATGATCACCAATCTAGCAGAAAAAAAGGGAGGCTTACGAAGATTGGATAAGTACTCGAAAGCATTCAACACCTTTATTGTTGAATCCAAACTCATTGACATCCCCACAGTCAATGGTCTGCATACCTGGAATAATAAGCAAGGAGGAAATAGGCAGATAGCATCAAGGCTCGATAGGTTCCTCATGTCGGAATCCATTCTGCTGCAAAATATCAACATGGAGGCCAGCATTCTGCCTATCAGAGGATCTGATCACTGGCCAGTGTAGATTCACTTCACCAATTTGGATAAGCCCCACAACAGAAAATTCAAATTAGAAGCCTTTTGGACAGAGCACCCATCATTCATGCAAAACATACAACGCTGGTGGACTCAAGCCACCATAAGGAGCGACAATATCATGTACATATTCCAGCAGAATCTCAAAACAATAAAAATCAACCTCAAACGCTAGAACAAAAACACCTTTGGCGACATATTTCAAGCCAAAAAATAACTCGAGGAAAAAATGGCGAACCTCCAGCAATATTTGATCAAAGAAGGGCCTAATGATGAAAGAATAGCTCAAGAATCAAATCTGCAAAGGAAATGGGAAGAACGATTAAAACAAGAAGAGCTGCTGTGGAGGTAGAAGTTGATGGTGCAATGGTTAAAACAGGGAGAACGTAACGCTAGTTTCTTCCATAAGTCAACCATCCAGCATAGAGCACATAATCGCATCCTCTCCCTCAAAAAAGCTGATGGCGAAAAAGTTTATACAAGGGAGCATATAGGATCTGAACTCAACTCTTTTTTCACTTCTCTTCTCAGCGATCCCATTCAAGATAGAACCCAAGCCATCAATGAAATTATCGCTGCCATTCCCAACTTAGTTACAGAGGAGCAAAAATCCCTCCTTCTAAGAGAATTCACTGAGCAAGAGATTGAAGAAACAATCTTCAACATGGCCTCGAACAAGGCTCCCAGACCAGACAACCTTACAATCGAATTCTTTAAAGCTTGCTGGCCCATTATTAAGGCTGACCTTCTCAACCTAGTAAGGAACTTTCACAGAACCAAGAAATCTTTGCCTACCATAAATGCCACATTCCTCACCTTAATTCCCAAATCAGACCAGGCTGACTCCCCCGACAAGTTTTTTCCCATAGCCCTTTGTAATTTCCTTTACAAAATCCTTTCCAAACTGATGGCTAGCAGACTTAAATCTGTCCTCCCCTCAATCATTTCTCAGGAACAAACTGGCTACATTGAAGGTAGGCAAATCACTGACAGCATAATCCTCACTCAGGAAGTGTTGCATTCTCTCAAAACAAAAAGGACTCCAGGTATGCTTATCTAGCTTGACCTTTCAAAGACCTTTGATAAAATCAGCTAGCACTATATGACAACAATCCTCCAGGATTTTGGATTTAGTCAGCAATGGACATATTGGATAATGGAACTAGTCTCAGGTGCTTTCTTTTCAATGCTGTTGAATGGAGGACCCCTTCAACCCTTCATTTCGTCCAGAGGCATAAGGCAAGGAGATCCCCTGTCTCCGTTTCTCTTTGTCATTATGGCAGAAGGGCTAGGAAGATCCTTAGCCAAGGAAAAATAGCAGAATCAACTCAAAGGCATTAAACCAGTACACCAAGGACCCATAGTAACGCATCAGCAATTCGTAGATGATACAATGCTCATGGGCACCCCCACAGTGCAGGAAGCTCGAACCATCAGCAAAGTGCTAAAGACTTTCTCGAAGGCCTTAGGTATGGAAATCAATCTCACAAAATCCAAACTATTTTTCTTCAACACATCCATTCCTGTGCAGAGAAATCTCAACAGAATTCTGAATATTCAAAAGAACTCCCTTCCAACCAAATACCTTGGTATACCACTCTCGAAATATGCCTACAAATCGGCCAACTGGGAAGCCCTCCTCAACAAAATGAGAGTCAGGTTAAGCAGCTGGACCCACCGAACCTTAAACATGGCCAATAGACTGATATTGGTCAAGTCCGTCCTTCAAACCATGCCAGCATATATGTTTTCAGCACTTGCAGCCCCTAAGGCGGTTTATAAATCCATCTGAAGCATCCAACGATCCTTTATCTGGAATGAAGCCTCTAAGGAATCAAAATGGGCCCTCCTCAAGTGGACAGACATCTACAAACCAAAAATGGAGGGAATTTTGGACCTAAGAGAGCCCAAGATATTAAGCAAGGCCATAGTAGCAAAAATCTGGTGGAGATGGGTAGAAAATCTTAACTCCCTCTGGGGCACCTTATGGAAAGCGAAGTATACAAATAAAATCAGGGACAAATACCTCATCAGGCTTATAGGCACCACTCAAGGATCCCCCATCTGGAATAAAGCATGGGAAAATCGACATATTATTCAGCAGCATAGCTTTTGGGAAGTGCACCAAGGCAGCACTACCCTATTCTGGGAAGATGCCTGGCAGCAGCGCCCACCCTTGGCACACCTAGACTGGAACACTCTTAAAAGAGCTATGTAGGAGGAAGGCAAGGTTACGGTAGCAGACTACTGGCAACCTGTGAGCAAGGCAACCACATGGCAAAAATGGTTATCCAGAGAACAATGGCATACCCAAGAAGGCCCAATGAATGTAGACCATCTTCTACAAGACTTGGGAAAAAGAAGAATCCTAAAGTCTAATAAAGAGGACATCTTGAGATGGGGAATAAATCCCAAAGGAACGTTCAACCTCAAAGAAGCATATCAGATCTTGGCTGCCTCCTCAGATCCGCAACCAGATCACAAATGGCAAGCCCTTTGGAACAAAGGAACATGGCAAAAAATCACACTATTCTCCTGGCTGGTCATGCATAACAAGGCACTCACATGGGACAATCTGCAGAAACGAGGCTTCGTAGGCCCTTCACGATGTATGCTCTGCGAGAATGGTCCAGAAACTCTCAATCACATCCTCAACACCTGTCCCACGGCTTGCTCTCTGTGGGATGACATGGCCCTGGTCTTCAGACAATCTGATAGAGACAAAAACTCCATCCAACTCTCACTCAGCAAGTGGAGATTTCTATTTTGAATGTCATTTTTAATATAAAGTGAGTATTTAAACTTGTCTCTTAAACATTAACCATATTTTTTGGTATTGGGTTGTAATTTAAGCATATTGTGTCCAAATATCATCAAATGTTTTCATAGTAAATTCAGGTTAAGAACATTAAAAGAGATTTAAAACCGATCAAAACATTACATTAAAAATAAAAAATAAAAAATAAATCTTAAATCCTAAATTGGTATATATTTATTATTATTATTATATATATATATATAAATAATTTATTTAAGTTTTAACAATGAATTATTAAAAAAATCTATTGATAATAATCACAATAATAAAGACTCTCGGATGAGAGTTCAAAAACTCTCGGACGAGAGTTTAGAAACTCTCGTCCGATAGTTTTTCATACTCTCGTTCGAAAATTTTTCCCGAGAGTTTTGTGACCACAATTCTCGGACGAGAAAATGTATAACTCTCATCCGAGAGAATTTTAACTCATGTTATACCCGACCAAACTCTCGTCCGAAATATTTAAAATCTCTCGGACGAGAATTTTGAAAACTCTCGGCCGAGAAATTTGGTTGACTTTTTTCTCGGCCGAGAAATTAAAAATTTCTCCCGAATTCTAACCATCCGCAAAAAATTATTTCCCAACTTCGCGATTTGACTGTAATTGCAGGTGCGGCGGTGCGTTGGAGTGGGAGAGGTAAACAACAGGCCCGTGAGGAGGGCGTTTGGAGAGCGCGTTGCAGAGATGAGGGTGAGGGCGCGTTGCCTGTTGCAGAGGGAATGGCGAGGGGGTGGGAGTGAGGGGAGAGGGCGTAGGGAGAATGTGTGAGGGGAGAGGGCGTAGGGAGAGGGAGTGAGGCCCAAAAGGGCGTTACGTAAAAAAAAATTTGAATTTGGATCTGCAGAAGACAGTTGCAGGACTGCTGGACTGGCAGAGCCTGCAATTTGCAGATTGACAGAGCCTGCAGTCTGCAGGAGCTGGAGCTGCAAATGTCAGTGCTATTTAGGGAAAAAAAAATGCAGAAAACAGTCTAGCAATTAGGAGCAGCAGAAAACATTAAAAATATTAACTGAGCAAAGGGTAGGGAGTTACACCACAGGGCAGAAATGCCAAATGTGGAGCTGGCTCTGATACCATGTCAAACCAGGAGGTAACTCCTCAAATCTGCAATGTATTAGCTGAAGAATGTACATGCTTATATAGATGGGAAGTGAGGCTATTGGGATTCAGCTCCCAATGACTCTTGGCCTTCCTTATCTCCTAATAATAAATAATATACAAAAATAAATGTGCACACCCATCCATAGGATTAGGTGTCAACATATTGGACCTAAAGAAAAGAGTTATTTAGTTTGATTTAAGATTTTATTCCTATGCTCGAAAAGCTTGGAGAGAAGTCTCCTGAGCTCACTATAATTTTGACATCTTAAAAGGCTAGGAAGGTCAGTATTGCAACAAATATTATGAAATTCAGCTCTAATGTATTTGTATGCGGGGCACTCTAAGAGGAAGTATTTTCATCCTCGATGTTCATATTCTCAAAAAGATGGCAGATCCTTTCCATCCATGGTGTTTTAGGAACTGTCCAATGACCTTTTTCACTATGGAGCTCCTGAGAGTTCGTTCTAATCTTGGCTATATTAATTTTATTCTTTGAGCTAGTTAAAACAGAGAGATACTTTTGATCTTCTAGGGTGGGTTTGATGACCTCCTTATAATATCTTAATTTTCTTTTAGTTGCGAGATCTTTCTCACACCACATTTTTTCTTTGAACTTAGAAGTAACAATTTTTTTAATGTTATTAATGTTTTGCAATGCAACATGCTCGTCGATCTCCCAATGGTTTAATCAGGCCCTGGTGTCTTTATACCAACCTCTTTTAAGCCTTAGGTGGTTTTGGTTGGAATTTAAAGCTAGCTTAGGAAGTCTATGGTCTCCTATGCTATTGAGCTTGTGCTTGTACAACAGAAGCCTAGTCATAGCTAGGCTCTCGATAGGGGAAAGACCCACTTCTATAAGAAGAATAGGATAGGGTGTATTGCTTTTAATTTTAAGGTTATAAGTTATAAAACGCTTCTGGATTTGCTCAATATTTCTCCAGGATTCTCTAGAGATGCTGCAACCCCAAACCTCACATCCATATAAGATAATAGGAGTGACTAAAGTTTCAAAGAGGAACTTCTTTCTATCCCACATTACGAGGTTTGTCATTTTACAATTATTTTCAAGACCAAAATAAGCTTTCCACCCCCCATTAATCATTTTATGAATGCTATAGTTCCAGTTGAGCTTGTGATGAATATCAATTCCTAGGTACTTGTAAGAAGACACTTCCTCCAAGTTACTATTGTCATACATAAAATTAGCGTAAGTGTCCTTCTTGGATTTGATAATCATAACTTTTGTTTTGTCAGTATTAACGGACATACCCATTATAGAGCAGAAATCCTTAAGAAGTCTAAGTTGCTTATCAAGATCAGATGGGAACCTTGCGAGAAGAACAATATTATCAGCATAGAGAAGAAGGATGGTGACTATCCCAGCTAAGATCGTGCCAGCACATCCTGCTTCCTCTAAAAAACCTTCTAGCTTGTCGATGTAAATGCCAAATAGGGTAGGGGAGAGGGGGCAACCTTGTTTAACTCCAATATGACAATTAATATCTTTCTACCACCCCTCATTGCTCTTTAACTTGGAAATTACATTCTTGTATAACCTTATAGCGGCCGCTCTTAGCTCGAAAGGAACATTTAGCTCTTCTAATCTATTCCATAGGTTGTTTCTAGGAACCGTATCAAAAGCCTTTCTAAAGTCCACAAAGAAACAAAAGAGATTGGATTTATCATTGAGACATTCCTCCATAATGATCCTAAGTGTAATGAGGTGGTCCATTGTTGAGTGTTGCCTTCTAAAACCCGCTTGGCCTTTAGCCCACTTACCCTCACTTTCAAGCCAAATGCTCAACTTATTTTCCAAAATAATACCATATAACTTGGCTAAGAGAGGGTTGATCATAATTGTCTGATAATTAGAGGGGTTATTTGTATCCCCACTTTAAAAAATAGGGATAATGAGGCTCTGAGTCCAAGGTTTAGGGAACCCTTGCTTGACCGCTTGGTTGAAAAGCTTGTGGATGTGGGGGATGAGGACAAGACCTCCAATTTTTAATATTTTCGCCTGGTAACCTTCAATGTCTTTAGCTTTCCCATTTTCCAGGCATTTAACCCCAAAATCAATGTCTTCTAATGAGAAAAATTCTTTCATTGTGAGAAGCATTTCAAAGTTATCCTTGGCATTTGGAGATTCATAAAGCTTTTTAAGATAGGAATTCCAGTCATGTAAATCAATTTTATTATTATCTTTAGTTTTCCTAGTTAGAATCTACCTCTATAATTTCTTAGGAGCCACCTTAGAGAGGTGTAAGAGATTCTCTTGCCTTTTACGAATATATTGCCTTTTTTTCCTTTTAGTTAGGGCTTTGTAGATTTTTATCTTGTCCATTTTGAGAGATTCATCAACACCTTCCTTAATTGCTCTCCTCACACTTTTACAATATTTTTCATATCGTGGGTTGGTTTTGCTATTTCTTTTATTACTTGAGACTTCAATTGAGAACTTCTTAATAGAATGTGAGAGGGTTGTAGTAAAATTATGGTAGAGGTCATCTATGTTGTCTATACTAGATAAAGGAAGCAAATTAGTTTTTAATTCATTTAGAAAGAGATCTTTTTTATTTCTATCAAGGATTAAGTTCTTTTGACTATAAGGATTATCTTCAATGGGATCTCTATGCATGACAAAATTGAGAGTTATGAGTAAAGGCCTATGATTAGAGTCAGGCTTGTGGTCGTCTAAGATGTCAAAATTTATTACTTCGTTGTATAAAGGGAGATCAGAAATAACATAATCTACCACGCTGCTGCCAAGCCCATGGATGCAGGTCATCTGGCTACAACTGGGCCACTTCTTTAGACCGTTGCAAATTATGAGATCCTGAGCACTACAGAGCTTGACTAGCTCCGACCCAAACAAATTATCCCCGAGGTCTTCAGAGCTCCTTTTGCACCAGCTACCCAGAGTAAGGTCTTCGTCTAACCAAAGAGGATTGGGGTTGGAATGATTGCTTAGAAGAATAGTTTGGTTGCTTGAAGTTCGAGCATTAAAGTCACCCATTAAAAGGATATTACCTTCATTCTTTAGGCTAGAAATATCATTCTCTAAACCATTGCAAGGACTATTTTTATGTAGATTCTTTTTATTATAGAAGTTAGAATTAATGGGGGGGGAATAACAGATTTCTATGTAGGTATTTTTATCATTAATGTCAGTAATCTCAATCCAACTATATTGGTTGTAAGGGTCGTTTTTATAAATCCTAGCATGGGGGGAGATGTTCTTCTTAATGTAGCAAGTTATACCCCCAATGCCTCTACAGGAGGATCACTTCTTCCAGGTAGACCATAGTGCAAAGCCATCTATGTTAGGGACCTTAGATTCTTCGTGCTCCCAAGTTTCAACAAGCAATATAATATCAACATCGTTTGAGATCCAACTTAGCTTGGGGTCTTTGTTCCATGGAAAGCCTCGACAGTTCCAAGAAAGAATTCGTAGCATGTTGAATTACTATTTATTACTATCTTTTTGGTTTCTATCTCGAATAACGGCTTTTCTATTTCTGATTATTGCCCATTTTCCTTCCTTCCTAGCATCTTTTACCTTTTGAACCTCCTTTCTTAATTTTGCTTGATCTTCTGGAATGAGATCTTCATTTACAAATATTCTCGTTCCTTTTAGACTTGAGGTTTTACTAAGTATGTCATACTTATGGTCAATAGAGCTCACCTTTATTCGGATCAGCCTTCCTTTATTCTCAGTTAATTTCCCTAACCTTGTTGCTTCTGTGAGACACATGGTTTCAATTTGTAATCTATTATGTAATTCTGTCTGGGCTATGGCTAAAGTATCCTCGTCTACCTCCTCTTTCAAATCGAAGATTATAAGGTTCAAGGTCTAATTCGATCAATTTTTTCATTTCATCTTTAATTGGTTTGATATCTAGTTTACCTGCCCCACTATTTAGGGTGAGACTATTGCTAACTTTTTCTTCTAGTTCTTTAATCATGTCCTTCATTGTAAAACTCTCTATATTATCAGCATCTCCTTGCTCGGATGTTTGGTTTGTATCTTGGTTTTGTTTTTCTATGACCTGCAACCTAGTCTCCATTGCCTCCATTTTATTCTCCAATAGTTCTATTTTATTTTCTATTTGTTTTTGGATCTTGTCTTCAAGAGATGTGAATTTGTTTTCCAGCATGGCTTCTAATTGGGTTTGTAGCTTGACTTCTCTTTCTTCTCTATATTTCTCTAAAGACTCTATATATAGTTAAGAAAACAATATTAACTAAAATTTCAATAATTTATTTCAAACTATTCCTTATCAAAATTGAATTTGAAATTTCAACTGCACATAAATTAACTTAACTGGGATATAAATGCTATAATCATGAATTTGAAACTTCAACTGCACATAACTTAACTTGGGTGGGATCATAAATGTTATACTCATATTAAAATTGACCATAAAGTTTGATTATTTCGATAAGGAAAGAGTGGCCTAATAACTCGGAAGAAGAACCATTTTAATAATAATTATTTAATAAAATTTCCCGCACTGATATGAAAACTTGTAATAATTTTAGATTTATTTGGCTTCATTCACATAAATTATGTAAAGCAAGAAATGGTATATCATACGCCTACTTTCCCTGACAATCAACATTGTTTTGTTATATATATATATATATATATATATATATATATATATATATATATATATATATATATATATATATATATATATATATATATATATATATATATATATATATATATATATATATGATACACGATGATTTAGTCCGATGAACAGAAAAAATTAATTAAATCTCAATTGCAAGTATTGAGAAAGAGAGATCAACGGGTAGCCAATTTGCAGTTTGAGAGATCAGCCAGATGAGGAGAAGAATCTTGACGTTATTGTTTTTCTATGTTCCATGGCATCCACCTCCAGCACCAACAACTGTGTATTTGATATCTTTATTAACCACAGGGGTTCGGACTGCAAGAAAACCCTCGCCAAAAATCTTTATGAGAGCCTTAACAAACACGAACTGTGAGTATTTCTCGATGAAGATGAATTGCAAAGTGGAGAGTATATAACTGCTCAAATCGAGAGTGCCATTGGAACAACTTCTGTGCATATCGCTATTTTCTCTCCCAGATATGCTAAGTCTAATTGGTGTCTTGATGAGCTCCTGCTCATGTTCGAGGGGGGGGAAACTATTATTCTAGTCTTCTATGTTGGTTTCAAGCCTTCAGATCTTAGATGGGGAACGCAGGGGGAGGAAGGAGTATATGGTCGAGCACTGCAAACGTTGGAGGAGAAGAAAAGATTTGATTCTACACCACGATATGTCCCAGAGACCATCCAGAAATGGAAGGATGCTCTTCGTAGTGCTGCAGATATAATGGGTTTCTATATGGAGACATATAATGGGTGAGTAATCCAACTCTCCCTCTTACTCTCTACCTTTTAACTTGTTGGATTGATATACAATTTTATATTGTAGGCATTTCTGACTAGTGATTTCATTTCAGCGATGAGCAGCAATTTCTTCAACACGTCATGGATGGAGTGTTAAAAAAAGTTAAAAGACGATTACATGTGTCTAGATATCCAACTGGGTTGGATGAAAAAGTTGTAGAATTTGAAGGGGCAATGTTACTCGACCAGCAAAGCCGCAGAGAGACAATAAGAGTTAAAGGAATTGTCGGGCTTGGCGATGCTGGCAAAACCACCCTAGAAAAAGAGATCTTTAACCATCGAGGATCAAATTACAAGCAATCAGCTTTCTTTCTGTTTGATGTCAGAGAAAACGTAGCCAGAAACTCCTTAAAATCCTTGCAGACTAAGATTCTTAGTGACTTTGGTATAAAAAATGTGCAAATAGACAACATTGATGATGGTATAGACAAGCTCAAAAGGTATCTTAAATCTTATCATGCTTTAGTAGTTTTAGATGATGTGGATCATCTTCAGTAAGTGGAAGCATTACTTTTACCGGTAAAATATTGTTGAAACGTTAATTTCAACTGCCCCTGTACTCAGGTGTTTTCCAAAATTGTTTCAACAAGCTTTGTCACAGAGCCGCTTTCTATTTTGTTGAACAGTCAAGTTCGCAGCTGAAAACCTTACAGTCCTTTTATATAAGAAAACAGAGCATATTTTTTTGTTTTTTGAATGCAGGAAGAAGTTTTTTGTTTGAAGGCTTGTGGTCCCCGCAGGCCATGATAGCAACCAACATCATCAGTCGTCGCAGGTCCCACAGACCATGTCATTGAAGCATGTGGAGGAATGCTATTAGATCGGGTTATTTTTGGAGTCGGTCCGCGGTCCTCAAAGCCGGACCCGAACTTTTTGTAAACCGAAATGAATAACGTTTTCGAGTTTTTTTTTGGCCCATCCGAAAACTTCAAATCCAGACCCGATGAGTGTTTATAAACTCGATTTAAAATCTCATTGTGCATCCATAAGCCTGTGTGACGTCATGCGAAAGTGTGACATGATTTTGCATTGAAATATGGTTTAAAGTCTTTGAAGTCCAGGCGTAAGATTTATGTTATGTTTTTATTAAGGTTTACGTTATAATGCCGTTTTATATGGCGCGATGAAATATGTGTTATGATATGATTAACAAACATAATATATATATATATATATATATATATATATATATCTATATATATATATATATATATATATATATATATATATATATATATATATATATATATATATATATATATATATATATATATATATATATATATATATATATATATATTATAAACTCCGCGAAGTTATAATATATATATATGTGTGTGTGTGTGTGTGTGTGTGTGTGTGTGTGTGTTTTAAACATATATCATGTGTGGCGCTATTGCTATGTGGGCCCAAAAGCCACTCATAGTTTTAGTTTTATTTTATAAGTTTTATATTTTGTTATTATGTTGCACCATATATATATATATTTTGAAAAAAGCCCGAGAGGCATGTAATGTATTGTTTTATACACAGCAGCGTGTATTGTAAAACATAGTATAGAGCCCGAGAGGCGTGTAATGTATTGTTTTATACACAGCAGCGTGTATTGTAAAACATAGTATAGAGCCCGAAGGCTATTTTGTAAGTGAAACAGAGTCTTCTGTAGAGCACTGTGTTGTGCAAATTTTGGTGAGACAGAGAGAGAGTTTTTTGGCACTATGTTTGCAGCAGTCCATTTTGTAATCCCTCTATGAGAGGAAGTTTATCTTGTAACAGTTTGTTTTTTAAGTTAATGAAATAGAAGTTTTCAAGTGTACAAACTCTGTCTACCAGCAAGAAAATATTTTAAATTCTCTGTGTTAGAAGGAGAGTATCATTCTCTCTGAGTTTGTTCAAGAATTCTCAAAAATTCCAACATGGTATCAGAGCTAGTCCAGGCTCTTTGAAGGTGTCAAAGAAGCTGAAGGAAAGATTTTTTATTGCAGCAGCTTCTCCAGCAGAGTGAAGGCTCAGTAAAAAAGAATCCAAGGTATTCTCAAGACAAATTTTTGTGTTACTGTTTGAAGACAGTCAGTTTATTTTATAAATTCACAGTCAAGTGTTTGAAGCATAGTTCAGAGTGCAAGCATGGCAGGAGCCAGAACAAGCATGAGTATTGGTAATGCTCAGCTCCCACAATTTAATGGGAAAAACTATGATTATTTGGCAATCACCATGAGAGCCTTGTTTGCCTCTCAAGACTTATGGGAACTTTTTGAGGATGGTTTTGAAGAGCCAGTAGATGAAAATGAGTTTAATACCTTAACTCAGGCAGAGAAGGAATTGTTGAAGAGAAATAAGAAGAAGGACTCTAAAGCCCTCTTCTATTTGTATCAAGCAGTACATGAGAGTGTTTTTCCAAGGATAGCAGCAACTAGGAGATCCAAAGAAGCATGGGAAACTCTCAAGAAAGCCTATCAAGGCATGGAGAAAGTGAAGACAACAAAACTACAATTGCTGAGGAGAGATTTTGAGACTCTCTGCATGAAGGAGTCTGATAACATAGACTCATTCTTCACACATGTGATTGGAATGGTCACACGGATAAGGTCTCATGGAGAGACACTTGAAGAAAGAAGGATTGTGGAGAAAATTTTTAGGAGCCTACCCTCAAGGTTTGATGTTATAGTCACCACCATAGAAGAGACAAAGGATCTCTCAAACTTTTCAGTTGATGAGCTTCATGCATCACTGATGACACATGAATAGAGATTGGGTAGAAATTAAAACTCATCTTTGGATCATGCCTTCAAGACCCAAATTTCCTTTGGAAGAGGAAGAGGTCAAGGAAAAGGAAACAAGAGAGGAAGAGGCAGAAGCCAAAACAGAGGAGGAAGACACAATCCAGCAAATGCTCAAGGAAGGGGCAGCAATCAAAATCAGAACCAAGGCCAAAGTAGCAACTAGAAAAGTGGACAACAACATGCTCATGGACAAAGGTATGACAAATCCAATGTCCAGTGTCATTATTGTAAAAAATATGGGAATTATGAAAATGAATGTAGGAAGAAGCAGAATGATATGGGTAATAGACCCAGTGCAAATTTCACTAGAGAAAATATCAGCCAAGATAAATAGTTTTTAGCTTGTAATATGGCTAAGGAAAAGAGTGAAGATTTATGGTTTCTAGACTCAGGTTGTAGTAACCATATGACAAGAAACATAGCCATGTTTTTTGTGTTAGATGAAAAAGTCTCAAGTCACATTAGGGACATATAGTAAAGTCTCTGTTATGGGAAAAGGAGATGTAGGTGTCTTAACAAGGAAAAGAGAAAAGAAAACCATATCAGAAGTTTACTACGTGCCTGGAATGAAATGTAACCTCTTAAGTATTTGATAGCTTGTTCAAAAGGGGTACAACGTTTGAGAGACAATTGAGCTATAATAAGATGACAACACAAGAATAATAATAATAAATTTAGAAGTGCGATAAATAAAATAATATACAAATTCATATTCAAGTTTAGTCTAAACTATTAATTAACCACTAATTAACACACCTGAAGTAGAAGGAGATGCACTTGTAGAACCCCTATGTAATAATGATGGTGAAGAATGGCACTAAGAACCTAGTCAAACTTTGTTGGGACTTATCATTGGTAGGCTTCTTAGGTCTCCCAACTGTGCCACTCCTCAGCCCAATCTCCTGATGTGAAGCTTCATTTGTAGTAGTAGTAGTGTGCTTCTTTGATTTCATGTGTTCATTTAGAGAACTGACAATATTACCACTTGTCGGCACTAAAAAAAACCATTTATTGCATCGTGTACATTCGACTCTCACTTTTTTCATGTCCTTATAGTCTGCAAGTGTTGCTTCCACCACCTTGAAAAAATTAGGCTCTTGTGTCTTGTTGAAATCATCTAGAAGTTTGATTGCTTGATCAATATGAAATAGATCTCCAACCACCGTTGTTTGTTGTACTTTTTACATGAAGGAAATTCCCTACCACTTGGCATTGAAAGGCGTTGTTGATGGGACGTTGTTTTCATATGATGGTTTTTGAAGTTGCACATTGTTCGCGCTACCAAGGATACATCACCTGTTCCATAATCAATGCCACAAATTTCACAATGGATATTTATTTTAGATTCTCCCTTTTCTGAATGTACTTTGAGAGTAAGTTTCTCATTGACAAAATCTTCCATTAAACTTTTCACTTTTTTTTCCCATGATGCCAATACACAAGGATCAACAATTGTGGCTTCTTCCACTGACAAAGGCATATTTTCAACTCTTGGTTGTTTATGCATAGGTTCCTCCACATTCTCTTCAATGTTTTCAAATATTGGTATTGTTTCCACTGCATTTGAACCCCTTGTTTCCACATCAAATGTGTCTAGTTTCCTCTTGATGCCTAAAAGTGTTGTATAAAATTTCCATTTCTTCTCTTGCTTTGGATTTAAAGCTAATCCATCCTGGATAAAATCAAAAGGGTATTCAACGATTCCATCATCCACAATTTCATCACGAATTTCAGCAAATGTACAACCTTCTCGACACCTGACAATGCCAATGAACAGGTTTCTCTTCATCGATAGTAATTTTATAAGACAATTCCATCTATTTTTTCACATAAATAAATGAAAAAGTAAGTAAAATTCCACAAACATATTGGTTTATTATGAAAAAAAGAGCAAGGAAGCAAGGTATGCACTTTCAATTCAAAGCTCCAAAAAACATGAATAACTCTTACTATTGTGATGAAACACCTTGATTCAAAATGTACTATCGATGGATTCCTCAAATGGAACTAAAACCAGAAATAAAACAGAGTACTAAAAAAGATTTGAGAGTTGATTTATTGAGTCAAACATTGACAAACTTATAAGCAAGCTTAGGCCCTAAATCTGCCTCAATTTTGGCCTTATTTACATCATTTTTTTGTGTCCTAAAGAGGTCAAAACCGTGTCAAAACCAAACCATCGTAGCTTTTATTGTTCGCTGGTATGAAATGGATTTCATTCAATTTATTGTTCGCTAGTATCTAGGGCTTGTGATTTTATTTAATTTACTATTCGCTATTATTCAAGTACCAAGCTTCTGATCTAGTTTTTATACGGGTTTAGCTACTGTCATTAATCACCTCTACATCCTTGATGTTGGGTATACTACTGAATTATTTCTAGGTAAATTTTACTTTAATTATGATCAAGGGTAAGTTTTCTCTCCCCTTTAATTAACAATAATATTCATATTAATGACGCAGCAATATTTTGTAAGGGTTGAATAAATTGTGAAACTATTTAATTGTCTGAAAACATTATATGAATGAAGATATACAATGGAATTTTGGTTTAATCGTATAAGCTATTTCCAGGAGAAATTGGACACTCTGTTGTGTTTACACAGTGAAAAGAGGTTCGAGGTTTGAAGTCAATTTAAGGGTTTTACTGTAATTATGAAAGATGGATTGAACCACAAAATATGAACAATAGAGATTAAGCTATGCGCCGGAGAGCAGATCTTCAAAATGAAGAATCGATGGGTTATTTAAATGTCTCACTGAGTATGCATTGATAAATGATAGAGAGGTTTTTGGAGATTAGATGGAACCCTAGCCTGTTTGAAACCTTGAGTTGGAACACAGTGGAAAGTAAGAGAATGATGCAGGTTTAAAGAGAAGGCAGAAACACGTGACTGTGTTGAAATCGTAAGTTGAAAAAAAGTGGAACTTTGATGGCATAGTGGAATTAGGAGTCAACGGAAGGCGGAACCGTGAGTTAATTGAACACGAAGATGGTTTCTGAAAACCATAGATGGTTTTCATGAGACACTTGAATGGTAAGTGGTAATTTCCTTTTTGAACGCGATACACCTAATTGAATGACATCTAGCCTGGCGGTATTTCAAAACCTTTTGTTTTGCGTGGGTTTTGTGCGATAAACTCGAAGGTGAAATGAATGCGACATCCTTTGGATCCTCCGATAAAATGATCGGACGGTGGTCGCATTATCAAGTTGTGTAAATGTTAATGGATGGTAAGTTGTAAACGTTTCGGGACCCAAAAGATTTATGTGTATTGGTGCTTGGCCTTTTTAATCCAAATTCGAATGTTTTTATATGAAATGAAATGTTATTTGACATTTGGATTGGTCAATGTAGGTGCATTGGTTATGTTTAAACCAAAGTCGAACTTTGGTATTAATGAAATATGAGCCTGAAATACAGAAATGAATTGTGGGGCCAAATAGCATTAGATTGGTGAGTGCATCATTGGTGGAAGGCATATTAAATAAATCTTTAATATGGTATTAAAATAAATTACCCATAGCAATTTTTTAAAGGTGAGTTGGTAGTGTGGGTTATTATGTGATGATACTTTGGGTTTATTGCAAAGTCGAATATTTATTTGATATTCACGAAGTGATTTTAATTCTATGGTTTTAACCATAAGGTATAAAAAGGTAGCTTCCGCATTAGAAATTGCCAATACAAAGAATATGTTGGTTGATAAAATGACTATTGAATGCCCACTCAAGCTATATTAAAACAACGTTCAAAAACAAATATCATCTAGTAAATCATAGATATTTATTACTATTTCAGGTTCTTGAATATTGATTTTAACAAATGGTAATAGCATGCTCAAATCGAGCAACTCTTGCAGAAAAAGGAAGACTCAAGTCAAAACATAAATGCATATCACTCAGTATTTTTCATTTAGCTCAAAAGCATACTCACAAAAATACTAATATTAAGGTTAATAATAATAGTAATTTAATTTAAACCCACAGCTTAGTCAGAAGTCAAATTATTGTATGAAACTCTTTGTGGACCAGGGACACCTCTGTGAAGAGATTTGAATACTTAATCTATAAAGATATACATATCCTAGCCCTCCAAATTCAAATCTATTACAACCCATGAAGAAACTATTATTTTATATTTAATATTATCACTAACAACTAAAACTAAATCAAATAGAGATAATATGGGAGAGAAGATTTTCTAAAGCATATCAAAATTATACACTGGGTCATATCCTGGGTCATATCTTGTGTAATTAGGCCTCTAAGTAATGAGACATGAAAAACACTGAGTCAGAACCCCACAAGAAATATTGGCTATTTTTTAACAAATTCGTAAATCTATACAATAATGTGTGAAAAATAAGATTGATTTTATCTTCACTACCAAACAAGCTAGCCTAGTCCTCTGTATATTAGGTTCATACACATTAGAACGTTAAAATTGTGGCCATCCAACCCTGAAAATAAGACCAAATCTTCAGGAGTGACAAGACAAATGACATAAAATATAAAAATAAATTATCATACAAAAGATTCACAAGAATTGCAATCCATATAGCAAGCCCCAATTTTCTATATAATCAAGATTATACACCATTCTCCATAACAAAGAGCAATAATAGATCTCTCAAAAATTTAGAGCTAAAAATAACTCACTTCCATATAACATTCTATCATAATTCAGTTTGAATGCTTTTCAATTGTAATGGTTTCCAGTGCAGAAAGAAGCAGAAGCCTGAATAGAACATTGCACAATTCTAAAGGAATAGAAATAACTCTTTTACATAATGGGATTTTTGACCTCATGCAAAAATTCTTAAAAATTAAATGATCATTCATATTTTACAGTCCACAATTACTACAACTGTTTTATACACTAATCAGCAAAGCCCCTGAATACTTTAGCATCAAACTTCTAATTTCATAAGGTAGTACCCTTAATCATTGGGAGCAAGTAACAAATTCACGAGTTCATTGTGGTCTAAGAAATGATATTTTAGGGACTATTCAACATTATATGGATACCTAAATGGTCTGCAAGAGTCCTTTAAAGACAGAGAATGGGTTGCAAGTACAAGGAGATCTCTCATACAAAAGGAAAATACCAAGAAAACAAAAATTGTACAGGGCATACCAAAAAGTTGGGTCACACACATCTGGTCTACATGTGCATGTTATAACTTGAAAAGGTGCATTTTTTTAAGAATTTGTACAGTAAATTGTAGCCGTACAATATTAGTCTTTACGTCTTTACTATTTCCAAAGACCAAAATTATATACTTTAAGAGTACAAGGACTATTGATGCCTCATCAATCTGATTTACATAAAAACTAAAAATTCGAATCTGAAATGGGAATTCAACACCAAACATTTTGCCAACAATGTAAACAAACCACTTGAACTACAACATAGTTCATAGGCTCAAGCATGAGTTATGGCAAAATTTTAAATAATGATCCTTTCACTTATAGTTGTAGACATAACACAAATAATTTCTTTCCAACTTTGGTCAGTGAGCTTTCTTCATGGATATGAAGTGATGAATATTCACATTATGAGTGGATAATAAATAAACCAAACATATATATGCAATCCACTTAATAAGGTGCTACACAAGTATCTAATTTACATGTTGACAATAATTACAAGTAAATAATACACACTAATAGAAACTTGTTTGACCAACTAAAAGTAAAGAAAATGGAAAGTTGGTGTTTGAAGACAAGAATAAATAAAATGGAAAAGGTTTGCGAGGTTTCTTTCAGCACTCAGAGTAAAGGAAACTTGAAGAAATGAGAAGGAAAGAAACACAGTTTTTATCTTTCATTCAGGAAAAATCATAGAAGATTTAAGAGGAATGATATCCTTATATTCATAGTGGATCCCCTATAAGTACCATTTGTAATAAGCACAAGAATAAAGTATGCAAAGTGTGAATTAGCTCAAATAATTATTCTTTGTGAATCGAGAAAAAAAATTGCAAGAAGATTTTGGTAAAGAAAAAGGAGAAGTGCTTTCAAACTCTGCACAGCAAAGATAAAGCCAAAAAAATGGATGAATAATAAGCTCGAAATTAATGTTGTTGTAAGGACTCAGTCCACCAAGATGTGGAAGAAAAAGGAGGATAATCTACTTAGGGGTAGTATATCCTCAATTTATCTTCATTAAAAAGAAGAGAGTGGCTTCAAGTGAATCCAAAGAGGTCAGCAAAAGGCATCATATTGAATTAGACAAAAGTGCATCTGAATGTTAGAGGTAAGAATGAGTCCTCTTGTTGATTTAAACAATGAATTAGTTTACTTCAAAAATATCAACATTGCAGGAGAGATGAAAGTGCAACCAACGTGGTTCTAAGGGGAAGTGGGTGGGAAGTGGCTTTCTCTCGGAAGGGAAAAAGACAAGTCCCCACAACTGCAGTAGCAAACCGACCGAGGGGCAGTGCTTACTCCCCCGACAAGGTAGGAAGTGCAGCTGGGAAGGGGAGAGGATCTTATACCATGTATGGCCAGAAGCCTGACTGTTGGGTGAACTCTAGTAGTGATCGAGACCAGGATTATAAGCAACAGGGAGGGAAGGAGCTCGGGAATCCTCAACAGAGAACCGTAATTTATGAAAATGCTAGTGCCCCACCCAATAATGTGGGTACAGGTGCCTAGGGAAAAAATGGCAAAGCAAATTGGGAAATGCAGAGCAGTCCGAAGCCTAAAATATTAGAGTTTGATGTTGGAAATATGGACAAGCAGGATCTTGTTGTCCCTCCCCCACTTGTCAATGGCTGGAAATGGGGAAGACACAATGGTGGCAGTGCCAACTTGAATTCATCGACGACATCGCCACCACCTGGAAAAGGTGTTGGACAGGGTGGGGCAAAGGGTAATGAAGATAATTCTGAACTGGGAGGTAAGATGCTATCAAAACTTATTCATTTTGAGCAATCAGGGGAACCCTGTCATGAAACCAGCAGAGCAGGCCATCAGTCTAGTGATGGTGATGTAGAGATTGATAATCTTAACAGCGATGATGATTTTATGAGTAGCGATGACTGTTACTCTGATGGTAGTGATGTGAGCCATGAGACCCTAAAGAAGAATAAGTGGTTCAAGATTTTTTTTGAATCCCTGAACATCTTGAGTATTGATGAAATGAATGATCCCAAGAGGCAATGGCATTGCCCTGCATGCAGAGGTGGTGTTGAGACAACTGATTGGTATAGGGGTATGCAAACTATTGTAGCCCATGAAAAATCTATCAGATTGAAGATGGTAAAGTTACACCGCAAACTTGTGGAAGTACTAGAAGAAGAGTTAGCAAGGCGAGGACCTACATGTGTAATTGTAGAGGAGATGTTTGGCAAGTGGAAGGGATTGTGAGAGACAGTAAATGATCAGGAAATCATTTGGCCTCCTATGGTTATTATTCAGAACACACTTCTTGATCAAGATGAAAATGAGAAGTAGATTGGAATGGGAAATAAAGAATTAGTGGAGTATTTTAAAGGATATAAAGCCATGAAAGCAAGACATGCATATGGCCCTAAGGGGCATCGTGGAATGAGTGTACTTATATTTGAGGAATCGGGAATAGGGTACTTGGAGGCAGAGCGCTTAAACAAGCAATTTTTGAAGGAAGGGCGAGGAAAATATGATTGGGAACAATGCCCGGTATTGTTTCATCCAGGTGGAAAACATGTATTTTATGGTTACTTTGAAACAAAAGAAGAGATGGATATTTTCAACAGACACTCAAAAGGCAAAACAAGTTTGAAGTATGATATGAAATCCTATCACAAGATGGTAGTAGAACCCATGAGGAAAATGGACGAGGACAATCAGAAGCTCACCTGGTTTAAGACGAAAGTGGCTAAACAACAAGAGCATAGTAGAACTTTAGAAGAGACAGTTAGTATAGTGGCATCAAAATTGTGGACGAGAAAAGTTGAAATTAAGATTATTAGACAGAGGGCTACAGAGCAACACGAGGAATGCAAGAAAGAGATGGACTATTTGGAGAAAAGTTATAGACAACAAATTGATCAGCTGAATGAAGATGTTGTAAAAGGAGAGTTACAGTTGGAAAAGATGTAGGAGGAGTTCAAGAAAGTACACTTAGACCGTTGCCACCAACTTGAAGTTGACTCTGCTAAGCTCCCAAAGGATACAAAATTTGTGAATGATGAAAAACAAGAACAAAGGATCAAAATTGATGAAGAGATTACAAGAAGAAAATTGATAATTGAAACCAGTTTGAAAGATTATGAAGAATGTGAAAGGGTGAGGCAAGGACTTATTAAAACACATGAAAAAAGGAGAAGGGAAATCAAACTAAGGCAATTACAGGAGGAAGTAGCCTTCGAGAATGAAGTAGAGCGTGAAAGGGTTGAACTCCTAGATAAATATCAAAAGAAAAGGCAGGAAGCAGGCAATGATGCTGTTTAATTTCAGAGGCCAGGGATGCGTTTAAATAGGTATGATCTATGTTAGAACTGTTGTTTGGTTTTTGGGCAATCATACTTTTTTAGCGATCTTTTTGTTTCAGGAACATGTTACAATGTGACCATGACAAACTGGGAAACTAAACTAGAAGGGGATTTTGCATTTGCATTTGTTTGAAGAAGAGGAGTATTAGTGTGGAACGAAGTACCAACACAGGGATATGCCATTGAACATTACCACCAAATCTACTACTAATATTGAGGTTTATAATGAAACTTCCTTTTTGATGAGAAAAAAATGGGAGTACACAACAACATTTCATATTGCATGATGAAGATGGACACAACATAAGCAGAATCCGACATATACTCAGGGGGAGCTGCATCATTAGCAAAATCTGACATCATTCCTTTATCTCATGAAGAGTTGATCACTCAAGTAATGAATGATTTTATTATCTTAAATGAAGTAAATTACATTTAAATTACATTCATAGCTTGAAACATTCGACTCACCGGCAGATACCACTAGCAGCTACAGTAGAGAAGAGAGTTGGCTTGCGAATCTCAAATTCGTCTGCCACCTATTTAAACCCTAGTGTGTTCGCCTCTGTTGTCTGCAATGGTGCCCGTCTGCCTTTGATGTCTGCAATGCCCATCCACCTCTACTGAATCGAATAGAAATGGTCGACCTCTGTTGAATCTCTACTGAATCGAATGGAAATCGTGTGGTCTGTTGAATCTTTGTTGAATCGAATGGCAATGAACCTCTGCTGAATCGAACGTGCTCTAATGGAAAAACTCTTGGTTAGCCTCTGCTGAACCTTTGATGAATCAAATGCTGATGGCGGCCTTTGCTGAATTTGATTCGAATGGCAATGGCAATGGTCCTCTGCAATGGAATGTGCTCCAATGGAAAAACTGTCATGGAATGTGCTCCAATGGCAAAACTGTCATGGAATGTGCTCCAATGGAAAAACTGTCGGACGCACTCTTTTTATTTTTGACTTTTTTATTTTTGACATGTTGCACAACAAGCCATTTGGCCAAATAAATCAGTAATAAATACCCTAAAATATTTATATTCCATATGTAATAAAAAAAAAACCCTCTAACCCATAGTTATATGTCCAATATAATGTTTTGGGCTTTTCTAAAAAAAATTACCCCAATATGAATGCACGTGATATAATATTTCTTTATCAGTGACGCCCCCGTGGATTCCTACTCGAGAAAACCCTGTGCTAAACAACACTGCAGACTTAGCTAAACAACATAAGAGTGTAGGGAATGTCAAATGACAATTCCAGATCTAAATAGATCTCAAACCAACAATACCCAGACTAAAATCTGCCTTCTATTGTGCCTTCATCTTCTTTATATAGATTATGAGCCTTCCCATGCCTTGGACCACCTCTAAACTGCGCTGTGCATGTGGACATAAGTATCCATGATTGACTATGTTGTCTCTCCAAGTAATCCATCATGTCTACATGAAATATTCATCCTCTCCATCATGTGTGCATTAAATGCACTACTTCCTCTATCACTTCATCATGAATGCTCTATGATATTACATTAGATTCCCTCCATGATCTCAGTTGACTGCTTCAACCTCCATGATCTATCTCATTAATGAGACATGAACTCCACTCCTTTCACATTAGTAGTTGTTCCACTAATCCATTACGTAGATCTATGACATTCACACATCAAAAGGTGGATCTTATTCATCTTTGAGGATTATGGTTCCCTCCACCCCCTTTTATTAACTTAATTAATTAATTTTATTAAGAACTCTAATAGTCCAAATAACATGTTAAAATTTAGGAATATTACAAAAATGACATAGAAATGACATGTACATGGTTCCCCCAACAGCCAGGTCCAATATTCCACCTACAGGGCTAGAGAGTATCTGGTGTTCAGGCCTCGTCTATACTTCATTGTAACCCAACTAACGCTACTAACATCGTTAATAAAATACTAACATACTAACAGTGCCATCTCTCTTGCATGTTGGCATTTGCATTTGTTTGGAATTTTCATTGTCATTTTATGCTAAGTTATGGTAACAACATAATCTGGTATGATCTAAAGTTCAACAACGAATATAAGAGGCTCATGGCCTGCCATATATGCTCAAAATTTGCTTAAGTTCAAACTTGGTAAATCTATGTTTTTCACACTATATATCTTTCTGGTAGTGAATATAAGAAGCTCATGGTTTGTCATATATGCTCAAAATTTGCTTAAGTTCAAACTTTGTAAATCTATGGTTGTCACACTGTATATCTTGCTGGTAATAACTCATTGTTAACACATAGATCTGAACATATAATTGCCATTTCTAAGCATTTTGATCTTGTGAACTGTCACTGTCTATATTGGCACATTACCTCATGTTTTTGGTGTCAATGGTATTTGAAAAATGGTTTCTGCCACACGTTTTGCGTTAATATTGATAATTTTCCAAACCCATCCATATAAATCATAAAACTTGGACTAAAAGGAAATGATTGTAGTATAATGTATAGAGACAAGAAAACACAAATTGTGGGCAAATTCCAAGGGAGAGAATTAATATTATTGCATCAAATGAATAATTTAAATTGTAAGAGAACTTCATATATAGATCAATATGCCAAGGACTTCAAAAATGATGAAAAAATCACAAAATAACTTCAAAAAGGATGGCAAGGCTTCCGACATAAGATAACATTAGGACAACCCTAAAAAAATTACACACAACGTAAAGAGGAACCTTGTTAAAGATGACATAGATTCAAATAACATGGCCATAACACCAATCTGATGGGAAGACTTTACCAATTGAAAATCCTTGTCTAAAAAAAAGGTTGCCATATTATTGGCAATGGTTTCATCTTATGGAGTACCACAATACCACGAAGATAAAGCCAAGACAACATTATGAGATTAGAGATTACTCAAGGATGGGATAATGGTAAATGTGTTTGGGTTAATGGTATATAAAAACGATGTTTTCATCTTTTATTGTTTATTATTCCATACACAACATATTATAGAAGATAATAAGAAAACCATATATATATATATATATATATATATATATATATATATATATATATATATATATATATATATATATATATATATATATATATATATATATATATATATATATATATATTGATGCATGAACATAAAACAGTATAGGGATATTACTCTCAGAAGGATGGAACAGGAAGGAGAAAGATAACACGGGGGAGAACGGCTCCCAGATGAAGGAATACAGGAGATCACGATTTTTTTTAGAACATACTGATACAATATCTCAGTCTTTCATCTCAGACTTACTGGACAAATTTGATAATTCATTCATTATTCTACAGGATAATTCAAATTGCATTGCTTGGAGAAATACCTGGAAATTGAAATACCTGGAAATTCGTAGATAGCAAGAGTGTGCATAGTGAGCAGAAAACGAGACAACGAGGCTGCAGATCTTCGAGGATGTAGATTAGAGAAAACCTGCAAACACGGAAAATTAAATTTAAAAAAGAAGAAGCTATAAACAAAAAAAATAGAACATAAACCATAACACCTTCTCACCCTCGCTTGCTCCCCTCCTCGCCCCTACAACAGTGAGACAACAACAGAGTAGCGAGATAGAAATAGAGCAATGCAACAGCGAGACAAAAACAGAGTAGTGCAATGACTAGACAACAACAGAACAAAGCAACGAGACAGAAACAGAGCAACGCAATGGCGAGATAGAAACAGAACAAAGCAGAGCAGCGCGACAGAAACAGAGTAGCGTAATGGTAACAAAAATTTGTTGCATTCTGGGGGCCAGTATATTTATAAAAAAAAAGTTCGGCCGAACTATTAGTTCGGTCGGACTCTTAGTTTGGTTGAACTTTTGTTGCCGTTTTTCCCATCTTTTGCCAAAAATTTGTTTACTTATGCCATCAATACGTTGCCAACGTTAACGGCAGAATTATTTTGGCCAAATGAATTTCACAACTTCGGTCAAAATTTCTAAAAGTTCGGCCAAACTGTTGGGAAAATTAAATTTCTGAACATGTTTCTCACGAAAGTGTAGCCCACCTTCACATTTTTACCCATACCGAATATCAATATGCTTGGACCTGTCATGGAATACTAGATTAACTAAGAGTTTAATGCGACTCTGATTATCACAATATATCACCGTTAGATCCATATGATGACCAAACAAACCAAAAAGTATCTTCCTCATCCAGATGGCCTCGCATGCAGCCTAACTAGTTGCCACGTACTATGTCTTTGCTGAACTGAGTGCAATTGATCTATGTTTCCTGTTGTACCAAGAAACTGTTGTTGATCCTATGCTGAAGATGCCCCTTCGTGTGCTATTTGTGTCTGATGGGTTGTCTACCCAATCTGCATCAGTGAATCCTTGAAGCTTCACTCCCTCTATCTGTGTGTACCATAATACATACTCTGTAGTGCCCCTGAGATATTTGAAGACATGATTCCCTGCCTTCCAAAAGAGCTTGGTTGGCTTAACCATAGAATATAGTTCCATCGACCCATATCTTGCATGTTTAGTTTCTTATAGGCTTAAATTGATCCCACTTTTTTGGTTTGATAGTATATTCCAACAAAGGATGGAAAATATTTCTCTTTCATTTTGCTTTTTAAATTTTAATTTAACATCATACTTTTCCACGGAGATAAATCCGTTTAGGTAATACTTTGAAGTTTGGTTCAGTCCTTCATTCAAATTTTTATAGACATATATATTTTTAAGTGAGGTCATAGTCATTAAGCCATGCGGTACTTAATGCTTTTCTTGATGTTTAGTTGGAAAGTAATTTAGTTTCCAATGTCCCAATAATGAAATAGCCCATAGCTATGAAATCACATTATTAGGCTTGTTCAAATCTAACGTTCCTACTTTTGTATATGTTTTGCTAGTGTCACTACTCACAATAGTTTAATTTCGATAATGTTTTCATGCTTTGAGGGAATGTTGTTAGCTTGCATTTATATGGGAGAAAATCTAGTCATGGAAATTTCAGACCTAGAACATAATTGTTATTTTGTTGTGCTTAATATTTTTCTTGTTGTTAGATATTATTATCTGCTTCTTACTTAAATATTCAGTTTATATCATAGATCACATTTTGTGAAGATGATGTAAGGTTTAAAATCTTATTGTGATGCAATTTATCTAATGGAGACCCCTATAGAGGTTGAGTTTTTCACAGAACATGTTGAAGCAAGTTGCTACATGATTCAGGTGGTTATAGGAAATGGGAGCTAGGGTGTTGTATACTCATCAATTGATACTGACATTGGCGAGAAAGTTGCAATCAAGAAAATAAATGACATCTTTGAACAAATTTATGATGCAACCTGAATTTTACTTGAAATTAAGCTTTTGAGGTTGTCGCGGTATCATGATATTGTTGAAATCAACCACATTATACTACAGGGCAAGAATTCAAAGACAATTATATGGTATTTGAACTTATGGAATCAGATCTACACCAGGTTATTAAGGCAAATGATGACTTGATGCCAAAAATTTATAAATTTTCGTTGTCACAACTTCTACGAGCTATGAAGTACATATATAATGGTATCTTTCTTTTGCTAATATTCTTATTTCTAAATAAGTTTAAAATTTAAAATGGGGAAAGGGTTTATTCATGCTCATTGTTGACTATATTCACTAGATATATGGGTTGTTTATGTGAATAGGTAATATTCAGTTACCGTTCTATTAAAATATGTGATTTTTGCCTTTATGTTGCATGGGTTTTGTCTAATTTTAAGCTATTCTCACTATTTTTTAATGCATACTTGTTGTGTGAAAATTAATATGTATGTATAAACTATTTCCTTTTTTTCCTTCTTAAGTTTTATAGATAAAACATTTTGAACCATGGTATCATTTTGTAATTCTTTGCAATATGTCTCTATGATTGCAAATGATAAGGTCCCAAGATCTCGCATTGTGCTCGAACAGATTTTAAAGACCCATGACCACAATTAGGTTGACTTAACCAAAATTTCACATAAGCCTGGGATTTTGATGGATATTAATCAATTGAGATGGATTTATTGTATGTGGACATGACTTGGTTTTGAATTCAATTATTTTGTGGAAAATAGACTAAAATTTTGAATTACCCTTTATATTTGATTCAATATTTTATAGAATCAATAGAGAAACACTTTTTACCTTTTATAGAACCTAGTTTTCCTAGTATTTCTATATTTTATATTAATATAAAATTTTATTTGCTAGCAATACCTCGGGTCATTCACTCACTCTACCTAAGATATGTGGATATTTTTTGAGTTTATATTTTGTTTGTTTTTTAATATATACTTTTAGGGAAATTTTGACCAATTTTTTTTTTTGTAAGCTTAGGTAGATCCTTCCCATTTTCTATTAATTTACAACCGGGCATCAAAGATACAAAAATTAGACCTCAACCTGCCTGTAGGAAACCGGGTCTGTTGGCCATATAAGTGAAAAGTATGTCAACCAAAACATAAACAGTCTTAATAACCTCTACAATATCTGGCGAAACTTAATATCTAAGTCTGGAAATACTATCATATACAAAAAAGAGAGATAGCCGCTAAAAAGAGTAACTGATAACTTTAATCATGATAGCCTTAATCATCTTTTGACTCCATAGGGGCAGGGTCTTTAGCACTGGAACTAGGCATTTCAACTTCAACCTGCTGCAATGACTTGATATCCTTCTCCATCCTTCCTAGTCTAGCATACTGATGCAGCTGACGGAGGTTAATTTCCTGAATGTTTATATTAATATCTACCAAAGTAGACTCCACCTTGGTTTCTGCTATCTCTTGAGTCGACATGACTGCTTTTGCTAGCAAAAATTTTATCAACCAGTAAGTTCTGATTGACTGTTGGAACAGAGAAATGCGTCCTCGGGTGTGCCCTAGATCAACGACAACATTCTGCATATCATCATATGCCATATCATCCTCCATATCCACTTTATTTATAGCCTCAGTTTCCCAACCATAAATTCGAGATCGAACAGAATTAGGAACCTCTGATGCAAACGTTTGCACTAGCAGCTCCAGTAGTTGCTTTGCTGATTTTCTTCCTCTTTTCACAGGCTACTGGGAGATAGGCTGCTTGCCTTTATCTCCATTTGGCTTCCTGCCTTGAGTTTTCTTTACCATCTTAGAGAAACCAGGAAAGGACTCTTCTGATGCTAACAACCAAACAACATAACCATGATAAATACATATCAGAAACCTAAAAAAAAATTGTAAACCGGCTGACAGACATTTTCCGTAACCCAGGTTAACCGAAGCCACAAGATTTTGACCCAGAAACAGAACCCATAAAGTGTAACAGAGACACCGGGGTATATAACTCCTCCACTCAGAACCATTAACCAACTTCCTATCTGGGCTTCTACAAACCAGCTTCAAAGTAGGTAATTCCCTCCCATTTTTCCATAGCACCCAAATGGCAAGTAAACTGCTTACAAGAAAGTAGTAGAAGACCCTAAATACTAGCATGAGACTCACTATGACAACAAGAAGGAAATCTATTTTATCATTATTCGAAAGACACTTCTTAAAATTGTTCAATATTCTACCCAAATTCGAAAAAGAGTAAGTTGCATATACTAGCAAGCCAAAGACAAAGACTGCACTGTACCCCAAATTTTGGACTATTGCAGAAGGAATTTTATAGAAAACAACCAGAAACCCCATGACCACATTTTTCATGCAACGAACACCTGGAGCTTTGAGCATTTTCGCAGACTAGGAATGAAGTCGAGCCAACTAGCATATATATAAATAGTTTAAAACCACCATAACTAGTAGGCAGAGGACAAAAACAGTTTGCAAAGACACTAACCACATTCCCCAATAGTAACAATATTTCCACACTAAATGAAAATGATTTTTAGACAAGAAAACGAAAAATCTCATGACAGATTTATGCATGCACCCAGCTTCAACAACTTTCAGCATTTTCCCATTTAAACAAGTAATCTAAAAATACCATGACAACTTTCCGCATTTGATGATAATTTGGACCCTTCGACAAGTTCACAGAGGATAAATATGATAATACATACCAAATAACCTCCCGAACCGTCACCCTGCACCTTCGCCTCTGTTCTCCACTGACCACGTAACGAACTTCACAGAAAATCCACATAATGAAAAACATTACCTTTCCATGCATATTACCCTTCTGCCGGCGCTTTTCCCCAAGAGTCACTGACAACCTTGTTGGCTTACCCAGCTGGAGACCGCACCCACTAAACCTCATTTATTTCCTTAAGTGATGGATGTCCTTTCAACCTATCCACCGACCTGCCTCCTGCATGCGACGACCACATGGTGTGACGGCCACGTGGTGTCCATCCTCCCCATGCGGCAAGGCGTGGGCTCCAGTCTGTGTAGCTGGCTCACACACCAGCATGTTACACCCCAATCGAGAGATGATGTGTTCCCTTCCTACAAAATTCTGATACTCTGCTACAATATTCGAAAGTTCAAGCATCACTGCTTGCAGCTCCTGTTGCCGCTTTGTTGCCTTGTCTTATCACATGAAGAGGTACGATGTATTCAATCTTAATTTCTTGCACTAATCTTGCAGTTCTCCAGCTTTTACTGATTACCTCCCAATTATCCCCTTGTTTAAGTTTTCTGATAATACCCATAGCCATTGTTGAATCCCCCTCTATTTCCAGACGATTATAGTGTTCACGACTCGCAATCTCCAATCCTAATTTAACTTCTGTGAGCTCTGCCTCATTATTCATGGCATAGCCTAGATCAATGGCAAAAATTCATAAGATTGTTCCTGTACAATCTCAGAAAATACCTCCAGCACCCGCTTGGCTGGGATTCCCTTTCAAATCCCCATCATAGTTCAATTTTATAAAACCCGATTGTGGCCTGTCAAAACCATTTCTTATGGTATACCCCTGCAATGGTTGTTTCCACGAAGAGGGAGTGAGCATCTCTTCCTTCAAATTTAACTAATGAAGGATTCTCCCTTCCAATCCCTGTACTACCCAGTCCTCATGCTCCCATTTTTCTGATAGAATAGTTTCTCTTATTCCTTTTAATGTTATATTCCAGATTTCCTCATTTTTTAACCTACAGTCCTGAAAAATTCTTCTGTTCCTTTCTTTCCACTAGGACCATAATAGAAATCCCACCGCAAGTGTCCATGCTCTGTTCACCATCGAAATCTGATAACCTCCCTTTCTCCATTTTTCAATTGTTTGACGGAGGTTGTATTTGTTTCTATCTATTTGTTGAAACAGAGTATTTAAATTTGACCACATTTGTTCAACCACCCTGCAAGTATTGAGAAGGTGTTCCACATTTTCTTCTTCTTTCACACACATCATACAGCCTAACGGCCCGTGCATTCCCCTTTTTTGTAATTTATCCCAGGTGAGAATCCTCCCATGCCCAACAAGCCACAAGAAGTGTTCAATCTTCGGCCAGTGCTTAAGAGACCAAATTTTCTTCCACAGTCGGGTTTCTGGAATTTCATTATGATTCGCCTACAATTGGTAGGATTCTTGAATTGTGAACATTCCTCTCTGCCTATATCCCCATCTTAATATATCATTACCTGCCTGAATAGGAATTTTCCTTTTTTTAAGTTCTTTCACAAAATTTACCCATTGCTGCGTATCTGGAGCTTCCTGCCACTGTTGTTTTTGTTTCCATCTCCTCCAAAATTGATCTTTCTGATCTTCCCAGTATTTTTTCACTTCCTTGTACTGAGGGTTTCGGGTAAATATAAAGATTTCTACCAAGTCCAGTCTTGTAAAAATATTTTCCCGCTGCTTCCAGGAATCTTCCCAAAAACCTGTCAAATTTCCTTCTCTGATCTCCCAAAAACTGTGAATCCTTATCAAGTGTCTGTTAGTAGCTGCAAGGTTCCATATACCTGAACCTCTTTGAATGTTAGGCCAATTTAGATGTTCCTTCATTGTCTGAGGCATATTATATTTCCTTTCCCAAATACATTGCCATAAGGCAAAACCCCCTTTTAACCATCTCCACCACAAATTTTCTCCCATTACCTGATTAAGTGTAATCAGATCTCTAAGCCCTAAACCCCCTTTTTGCTTAGGTAGAGTAAGTTTATCCCAAGAGAGGAGTGCCCATTTCTGCTTCTCCTGAGCCCTTTGCCAAAGGAATTTTTTAAACAGACTTACCATGTCCACACAAGTTTTCTTTGGACAAGCCATACCTGACAGATGGTAAATAGGGATAGCTTGAAGAACTGATATTAAAAGAATAACTTGACTAGGTGTATCGAGTGCCCAAAAAGACCAGTTAATCATTCATTTCTGGACTCTATTAATTAGAGCTTTCCAACCACTAGTTTTCATAGAATTCTCAGACAACAGCATACCAAGATATTTTGAGGGTAAAGTTCCCATACTAAACCCAAGGGTCCTAGTAAGAAACCTTTTGGATTGGGGAGTCGTATTAAAAAAGAAAACATTTGATTTTTCTTTATTAATTTTAGTACCCGAATCATCCATAAACATGTTCAAAATCTCCAAAACCGCTTTACATTCAAGGAGGGTGGCTTGACAAAACATCATTATATCATCAACCAATTGTTGATGAGACAAAGTAAGATTCGGGCCCCAAAGATTCAGACCTTTGAAAACACCATCATGAACTCTCTACTTAATATATCTACCCAAACCTTCAGTAGCTATGATAAACAGAAAGGGAGATATAGGATCACCCTGTCTAAGACCACGAGAAACGTTAAAAGAGCTTGATGGAGACCCATTAACCAGGATAGAGAAATGAGAAGAGGTAATAAAATATAAAACCCATTGCACCCATCTTTCATCGAACCCAAAGGAAAGTAAGATCTGTTGAAGATAATTCCAATTTAAGCTATCATAGGCTTTTTACAAGTCTAACTTAATAAGCATTCCTTTAGCTTTAAGATTACGAAGGGAATGGATAGCCTCCTGAGCTGTCACGATTCCATATAAAATTTGTCTGCCTTTGACAAACCATGTTTTCTCTGGAGATATGAGAGCTGACAAGAGTGGTTTAAGGTGGTTCACCATAACAGTAGAAAGGATTTTATAAATCACATTACATAAATCTATAGGACGAAACCCAGAAGGAGTATCACACCTATCTTGTTTAGGAATCAAGGTAAGAAAGGTACGATTTAGTCATGAAAATACTTGACGAGTTCGACGAGACTCCTCAGCTAACTCCACAATATCCTTCCCTAGAAAATTCCATGAGGCTAGATAGAATTCAGTTGTGAAACCATCAGGTTGAGGTGCTTTATTCTTAGGCATCTCTTTAACAATCTCTTCCACTTCCAACATTGTAATTTCCCTAAGCAGTGCTAAGTTTTTCTCCCTGCTAACAATGCCTGGAATAAATAGTCTTATCCGTTCAATTGCAGCAAACCTATCATGATTTGACTCTATAAGAATTCCTTTAAAATGATTTACCAACTCCTTTTCCAAATCCTGATGCTCAACCAAATGATTCCCTCCCGAATCTTTAAGTGAGAAAATCCTATTATGTTGTCGACATTGAACCATAGATTTATGAAAAAAAATGGAGTTTTTTTCCCCTTCATGAAGCCATTGAATCTGAGATTTCTGTTTCCATAAAATCTCTTCTTGAATTCTACGCTCCTCTAATTTATTAAGAAGCATCCCTTCTTATTTAATTAAATGAATTGTTCTCCCTGTTAAAATCATTTGTTGTTGTATTTGTTGCATATGCCCTTGGAATTTGTTCTTCTCCTTATGAATGTTACCAAATTCTGCTTTATTCCATTTTTTAATTTTTTTCTTGAGCTCCTTTAGTTTCAGTTGGAATGTATGCATGCGATTTCTTCCTTTCAACTGACTCTCCTCTCACCAGCCACGGAATTCCAGTATAAAGGTGGGATCTCTAAGCCAGAAACCTTCAAATATGAATGGTTGTTTCTTTTGCTATTGTTTCATATCCACCTCCAGACGAATTGGTGAATGGTCTGATCCCAAGAAAGTTACAATAGCTGCCTCATAGAATAGATCCAAACTCACAAAATCCTCTGAAACTAGAAACCAATCAAGACGTGATGTGATTTGGTGTATCCCTCCCCTTCAATTATTCCACGTAAATTTATCATTGTTAGTCGGAACATCCACCAGTTTTGTGTCCGTTATGAGGTCAATGAATTCCTCCATCTCCTGAGTATACCTGCCAGTTCCCCCTTTTCGTTCATCTGTACTAGCCACCATATTAAAATCCCCTCCAACCACCCAATATTTATCCGGATTTATGATTTTAAGATTTCTAAAGCTTCTAAAGGAATCTTGTTTATCTCCTGGAATAGTAGGTCCATATACAGAAGAGACAGAAAACCATTCCTTTGTTCCTATCAATATAAATCTTCCCGTTATGATCCAAGGCAACCCAATCCAACCATTAGCCTCCATTTCTTCCGGATTCCATAAAATTGCTATACCCCCTACACTCCTATTAGCATCTATTGCCATCACTTCATATCGGGGTTTTAGTCTACTAGTAATTTCTCCAAGCTTTCCCCAGACACTTTAGTTTCCTGAAGGAGAACAATTTGAGGTTTTTCCTTTATCAGTCTTTCTTGTAAATGTATCTGTTTTCCTTTACTATTAAGGCCCCTTATATTCCAGGAGATAACTATCATTAAGTAGGTTTATTTAATCTCTGGAATATCGTTGAGATCGAAACAATATGTCTAGAGTTAACCAACATTTCCCCAACCAGTTGAATTGATTCCTGCAAGGTCTTCCTCCCTCTTTTCTTCCCTAGTTTTTTCTTCATAGGTACCTCTTGACCTACCTTTTGACGTATAGGTTGCTGAGACGATAGTCGCTGACTAGCTAATTCCACTTCTCGCCATGCCTAGATTGCTAAATATTGTTCAAAGGTCTCCTTGTATAATACTTTTTGATCTTCAGGGATAAACCTATCATCCAAATTTTTCCATTCTTGCAATAATTGTTTCATGAGCAGTTCCTCTTTATCAAGTTCATCCTTCAACATATCTATCTCCATTTCTGCTTGTTCCCTACCGTCTTGATGTTCCCCTTATTCTGAACCTTATAAGGGGGCTTTCCACTTAGCGTTTACCGGTTTTGTAGAAATAATAGGAGGTATCTCCTCATTCATTACGTCTACTTATTTTTCCTCCTCAACTTGTTCTTGTAATACTTTATACCTAGTTTTACTTTTCCGTTGAGGTTTTTCTTGCGTTTGAGGGTTTCCTTATTGTCGCCCTTGTATTTTTTTACTAGTAACCGTCCGAAACCCTTCATCCCTATCTTCTTCTGCCTCTGCTACTGGATGCTTTGAAGACTGGTCAGAGTCATTTAGAGGACAAGTTTTATACAGATGACCATATTCATGACATCTTCTGCACCAAAATGGAATATGTTCATAATCTAATAATTGTTGCCAAACTTCTCCCACATATTCTAATTCAATTGATTTAGGAAGAGGTTCTGATATATTCATATAAAAACATATCCTTGCAAAGGATGTATACCTTCCTCTTCTGGTAGTTTTTGCAATCTTAAAAAACCTACCTAATGAGTTCCCTATACCTTCCAGAATTTCTGGATCCCAGAAATCCATGGGTAATGCGAACAGACGAACCCACACAGGGGCTGAGAGGAACTACTCCTTGTCAGGATTATAAAATTCTTCCCAATTCCTTAAGAATAGGCCCACATTTTGATAAAAGTATGAACCCCCTTCAAAAACCCTTTCCTTGTCCAATAAATTAGTGAAAATAACAGTAAAAAAGCCTCTTGCACCGAATTTAATATCTAAATGTCCCTTTGGCTGCCACTTAATGTGAATCCATTTGAGTAAATCATTTTCAGTAGGCCAAATCCCTATAAATTTACAAATAAGGGCATGATATTTCATATAACCTCTATAACGATCTAATTTATTCGAAGGAATTATAAAACCAAATTTTTTGGAGGATTTAGGCAAACAGTGACCCCTTTGTTGCACCTGCCATTGTGCCCCGAGAAATGGTCCTACATTAGGACCCACAGCTTTATTTTTTTCGCTACTCTCTCCTAACCTGACATTCCTGTAGGAGGGGATCTCCCCCTCGACGTCGCAGCCATAATTTCTGACCAGAGCGAACGTCCCTCACCTATCTCTGCTGATAGATGTAACAAGGCCTAAAAACAAACCCTAGACCAGCACCATTATCGAAAGCCCTAGACCAGCTTAACTCTTGTCACACATTTTCTTCCATTTTGCTATGTTTTTTTTTTTTTTTTATAGCAAGTCCGTATAGTAAAATTCAAATAAATACAAGTGACTCAATAAATTTAATTACATTAAAATAAATGATAATAAAAAAATATTCATTTTAACTAAAAATTTACATGCACACAAAATTTATAATAAAAAAAACTCTAAATCTTAGAATAATGATTCCAACTTCAAATGCTCTATTTTTTCATCTATTAGTCAATTTGAAGAATCATTCACAATTTTGAAATTGAAATATATTTCTTATAAGTTTAATGAATGTGAGATTAAAATGAATATAGGTTAATTTATTTATTTTTAAATAAATTCCCAAATTAATAATAATTCTATCATTTTTTTCTCTAAGTTAAGCTATTTCTATTATATCATACTGAGCAAAAAGTTACAGGTCTCTTCTTGTGGAATGAACAAGTCCAATCCATAGGGAAGTTTCAAGAGTATTTGAGCAGGAGTTGGACTGCCCCTGTCGGGGAAACCAGTCCTTAGAAGCTAGAGAGTGACTGCTTCCCATACAGGGAAACCAGTAGTTATGGTTTTCAAAATTAAACACAAAATCCATGAAAGAAAATTCCTAAACAAGAACAAGATGATAGAACAGAAAAAAACCGGCCTATTGAGAGCCTGCATTTTTATCGCTGGAGTTGGGTACCTCTTCCACGATTCTGCACACGTAACCCACGTCCTCCTCCTCCTTGCGCAGCGCGTGGTCAGTGAGTTGGAGACGTGGCGAAGCTGGAGTGTCAGGCATGCCCATAGAGACATCATGCTTGGGTTGGTCTGAATTGCCTCAGCCGCTGCTACCGCTGCCTCCAATGGAGTCGTTGGAGTCTTTGCTTCCATTGGAGGCACTCTGCATAGGAAGGGCCTTCATCTTGCAGGGGATGAAGGTGGGCTCAGGAGAAATGGTGGACTTGCGAGGCCTTTTTTTGCTTCGGGAGGGGGAAGGGAGAGAGCCACAGGTAGGGATTTGAAGAGAGAGTTGAGCATTTAGGTTGACAGGAGGGGAGCTATCGGGCTCATTCCAGCCAAAATAAAGGTTCAGGTCGCGTCCGCCAGCTCTCTTGTACCTCATTCAGTGGCGACAAGGCATGATAGTCCAGGGAGTTGAGTCGCCGGACCAGAGGGGGGGCAAAGCAGGCTTCAGGGGAGAGTAGCTGCTAGAGCAAGTTCGAGCCTTGAACGAGCGGGAGTGATTCACCAGAGGCGGAAAGACGAAGATAGACAAATGCACAGAGAGCCAGCAGGATGGATAAAGTGAATTGGAGAGGGCCGAGGTGACAGAATTAATAGCCATGGCGAGCAGAGTTATGGCGAAGGAGAGTTGGTATGTCGAGGTAAGGGTGGAGGAGGGTGAGTTAATGGCACCCTCACACCAGTAATAAAAACAGGGCTGCATCCCTAGGCTGATCAGATGGAGTCGGCGTGTGGCATCCCACATGGCCGCCCCGTGTCCTTCTTCATCGCCATCAAACACCCGCATCTGGGGGTAGCAGATCTTGTTGCACCAGAGTAGTGCAGTCATGTTTGAGTGCTTCATCATCCAGGGAGGAGAGAGATATATAGCTAAGAGGAGCGGAGTGAGAGACTCCCTTGTTGGTAAGAAGATCAGCGACCTTGTTGGCAGTTCTTCAGATATGTTTGAAGTTGATCGTGGAGTGATCGTGGATCTTTTGCCTCAAAAGCGAGATTCTCGAGGCTAGACGCCACTCTTGTTAATTTTCGTAGCCGAAGATCTGGCTTGAAGATGGATGGCCATATCAATGATGATTTGGGAGTCGCCCTCTATGGATAACAGGAAGAAATTTTTGTCATGAGCAAGCAAAAGTCCTTCCAGCATGCCTTCCAATTTAGCAGAGTTGTTGGTGTCCAACCCCAGAGAACTGTAGTAGACTAGAAACACAGTTCCAATAGAGTCTCTGAAAATGCCACCAAACCCTGCATCCCCCGGATTCCCTTTAGAGGCCCCATCGAAATTGAGCTTGAAAATCCCAGGCGGCGGAGGAGACCAGGAGCTATGCGAGCGAGGAGTTTGGTTTGAGGGGGGCTCATAGGTTGGGAATGAGTGGAGCCTGAGATTCCAACTATCCCAGATGATTTTCTCCCCAGGCTGGGAGGGGAGATCCGCTGTCTGCCAATGCTGGAGGGCTAGAGTCTCCTAGATATTGCAGCAGATGGAGTTCTAGATAATGTCAGGAGGAGTGCTCAGATCCCTGAAGATTCTGCGATTACGCTCTTTCCAAATTGTCCAAAGAATGTGCCCAGGGAGGATAATCCAAAGAGCATTGAGAATATCACAGTGATAAGGAGAAGGAGGCCATCGCCGAATGGTATTGAGGATGTTTCCAGGAATCCTACTTGACCTCCAACAGAGCAGCATCGCCTTGTCCCAGATAGTGATGGAAAGGGGGCATTCATTGAAGAGATGTTCACTGGATTCTTCCTTATTTCCGTAATTGGGGCAATGGGAGGGGCCGATAAACCCACTCCTGCAGATATTGTCCCAGGTGAGAATGCGTCTTTTGCTGAGGAGCCAAAGGAAGGTGGATATCTTGGGCCATATTCTAGGATGCCAGATTTTGTCCCAAATGTTGTCCTACTGATCGGGGTGGTTGGAGAGGAGCAGGAGGTAAGCTTCTTTGGTGGAGAAGGTGCACATTGGAGTTTGGCCCCATTGAATAATATCATCCCCTTCAGCCTGGCTGATCCGGTGCTTATCAAGTTCTTGCTTGATATTGTTGGTGAGGTGTAGACCATTTTACTCCTGGAATTGATCAGTTGTAAACCACTGACGGAATTTAGAGGGAGATTGTGAGTGGTTCTGCGATCCCCAAAAGTGATTGATTCGAGTTTGCTGAAGGCGCGTTATGATACCCTACCAATAAGAGTTGGGGAAGAGGATGGCCAATTTGGGAATTTGCTGCCAAGAGTCATTCCAAAAATTAGCCTGATTTCCCGATCGTACTTCCCAGAAGCTATGGTCTCGTATGTTAGCGCTCAAATCTACCTCAGGCTGAAATGAAGTAAACTCAAGGCTACATCAAACCACGCTCAGCCTCGTAGCTAGCCCTACGAGGACAGGAGAGGGGTCTCTCCGTCAATCTCGAGAGAATAAGCAATAGGATGCGAGATGACTTACAATAGGAACTGATTTTAGGCTAGTAAAGAGATAGGAATGTTTGTTTTTTGGTTTTTTGGGTTTTCGCTGGAGAAATGGGAAAACAGATTTTGGGTCCGGGGATAAGGTCAGACCTTTGCAGAGTTCAAGCTGGGGAAGTAGGGGCAGTGATGATCTTGATGCTTTAAATTGGATATATGGATAGATTAGACCGACGAGGAGATGAAGAGGGCAAAGAAGAACTTGGATCCTCTCCAAACAGCTGAAAACATATAGAACTAACTGAATTCAAAGGCCAAGCACCGTAAACAATGGATTCAACCTTATTCACTCATTCAATTTAGTTCAGAAGCATATGAAAGGATGGCATACATTAAACATGAAGAAACTTACAGTAAACAAAGAAGAAACACCATCAAGAACAGAACACCACAAGGATCCCAACAAGTGCCGCAAAAACCCCTGATCTTTCCTTAGCCAAAATATGAAAAATATGTACAATGGTATCAAAAGTATCCCAAGAGTCCAACCTCTCCAACCTCTGAAAATGATTGAGAAATTACAATATATAGATCACTCTAACACCTTTCCCCACCTCTAGGAGTCGAATTCCCTCTTCAGGGATCAGTTTCAACCAATTCTAATCATGGAACTACAATCTAGGCAGCTAACAACTTGCCTCTAAAAGAGTGGAAACTGATCCATTACATGATTTTTTACCCCTTTGAGAGTGAATCTTCTAGAAAATATAAAAATAAGCCAAAGTTACATGTCAAACATGAATTTACATCATAAAAACCCAAAAATTCTATCCACAAGCAAAACTGGTCCATACTAGGCGAAAAACTGAGCTGGCAGCTGAAAATTCAGGAAAAATGTCAAGTGGGTCGCTCCTGAGCCGAGTGGGTCGCTCATGTTCCAGCCCGAGTTTTAGGTACTTCCCGGCATCCAAATTGAGCTCATGATAGCTCGTTGGAAATCCCTGGATGTCTACTTTCCAACCCAAGTGGAATTTCGGAATTTGGAGCTCATTTGACCCTCCAAAACCTCATTCTCCCAGAGGTACTTCCTGCTGGTGCAAAAGGTGGCAGCAAGGTGGTTTTCATGGTGTTTTTGAGCTTTTTGACCATCCAGATTTTGATGAAATGCTAAGTTGACTTCAGAGGATGCATAATTAACCATGAAAAATCCAAAAATGTAAAAAATTCCTCCAGCAAGTGTCCCAAAAAAAAGTGAGCGCATGAGCGCGCGACCCACTTGACTGCAAAACCTGTTTTTTGACCCAAAAATTTGAAAATGACAAAATTTTCTCCGAATTTGCCCAAATTCGGAGCGGAGGTCCTCCATCATGTGTCCTGCCCATTCAATGAAGCCTCGGCCAAAATCCGAAGTGGATTAGGCCTTTTCCGCCGTCTAAGTGCCTTGCGCAACCTCCTCTTCATGATCTTCATTCTCGCTTTGCAAACATGCATGCGAGCCCAGTAATGGCCTTTCATGTGGCGAAGCATGTCTTTGTCTCGATTGGACTTCGCCAACAATTTCTCCAGATGGATATTCACACGCGTGAGTACAGTATCTCTGTCAGCTGGTGTCATGTCACCGGGTCTCTTTCGATTCCACTGTCTATCCTCACGGATTTGGCGTACCTCATAAAATGTAAGCTCATCCTCAAGCTGTTTGTTGCGCTGCTCCAAATAGTTAATCACCCACTGAGCCTTCTGCAATTGGCCTTTCAGCTGGTCATTCTCGGCCCTTTGCTCCTGGATGACTTCCCTCAGTTTCGAGCTGGGAGAGCCCGCATCAATATCAATGACTGTCAAATCTGTGTCCCGGCCTCCTGATGGGCCCTCATCATGCATGGGCCTCTTGCCCCCATCCTGTACCTGTACCTGCACTGAAGAAGAAGGCGAGACCCCTTCCACCTCATGTGGAGATAATACTCGCCGTGTCGATGAAGTCGGCAAGACCCCTTCCACCTCACGTGGAGATAATACTGGGCGAAGTCGCCGGCAAATAAGGCCCTCGTTGGCCTCGCCGATATGTCCGAACCAAAGGAGGCCGATATGCTCAACCATGAAGTATGTCCTACGGTGTGGCTAGTTCAGCATCATGAACTGCCTCGAGAAGCGGCTGTGGCACTCTGAAAAAGTCTCTAGAAATGAAATCCTCCCAAGTGATGCCCTGCTCTGCCAACTGATGTGACACCATGATCTTGATCAAGGCGAAATGATATACTCCCGTGATCGCCGTGACCGGGCTCTGCTTTCTTCTCGCACAAACATCACCATCCTCTCTATGTTGTGATATATGAAGTACGGAAGGTTCATCATACGTACCCTCGTGAAGTGCATCAACAAATGAATATGATACGCAAAGAGACGAGTATATCTGCCCTCACAACTGAAATACTGAATGATGAGCTTCATCAACGGTGCATACTCATCCCTCAAGAATCTGAATGGAAAAACTCTGCTCAAGTGACTCATATATCCAGTTTTAATGTATGGCTCATAGTGGAATTTTTCTAAATGCTGACGTTTGTTCCACTCCTCGCCCATGTTTGGTATGCCAGTGGCTTGAGCAATAGTCAAGGGTGACAAAATGAAATCAACCCCGGCAAGATTTACCCAGCCATCCCGTAAATGTAGAACAAACAGACGAGCTAATTCACGATGAAGCCGGGTTTGTGCAATCATCTCACAAAATCTGAAACATGACAAATACCGAAAACAATCCATTGCTAATGGACATGCCTGCAACCGAGCCAAAGAAGTAGGCTCCTCTCTGCGATGATTACCACTTCTGTGATCTCTGTGAGACCCCCGTGGCACATTACCTTCAGTCACTGAATCACTGCCTGACCCTAGCTCATACTCTGACTCTGTCTCCGACATGGCTCTGACCAAGCTATTGGCACTGTGTATACTGATATGAAAGCAGTGCAAACAAAGTTATGATGTATGTTTCAACACCCAACAAATATCCCCACCGTCACAACACCATAAGGAAACAAATAATGATAAAATCTCTGTTTTAAGTGGATTGGAAAAGCGGCACAGTCTCTGTTTTAGATGCAAGTGAAATTTGACCAAAGGGAGCAGGCAACCTTCAGAATTTTGAGAAAATCTTGGTCAAAAGGAGCACAGCATCATATGAATGAGTTTGTCTACGAGCAATTACAACAGAGTTATAAGTGTCAATGGGCAGTGAAACAGGGTCATGAGAATGTTTTTATCATTGGGCAGTGAGACACAATTAACCATAATCACCATGGAACAAAAGTTTTGAACATGGTATAGCAATAGCAATGACCACAATGGTATAATGGGCATGAGAATAATGAAGTTTTGATAATATATGCAAGGCTGGACGTGTCACTGATATAAGATAGAAGACAAACTCATGTAACCATTCATTTTCATTTTAAAACCCTGAAAACGATATTGCCATGACTGTAGGTTTTAAATCCTCCATAAATCCTCCATTTCAAGTGTTTGAAATCCTCAATGATGCCACCAACGCATTTAAAAACATTAAGCAATTGATAAAAACCTGTTTAAAGGCCGTTGGGGGCGATCCCAAACAAGACTGGGCGCTCAAAACGATTTTTCGGACCTCTGTTGATGAGTGGGTCGCTCACCTCTGTGTGGGTCGCTCGGCCCAGGTGGGTCGCTCCTGTTGAAACTTTATACTGCGGAAATAACCCAAGTGGGTCGCTCTGCCCAGATGGGTCGCTCGCGCCCAAGTGGGTCGCTCGAGCTCCAAGACCCTGTCAACGCTGCTTCAAAACTGTGAAATCGGCCCTCCAATCCCAAAACTCGATTTGCATGCTGTAGATTGGTGACAATGAAACTTGCTTGGCTTTTATATATGATACAAATATCTTCCACCATCATATTTGATTCAAATCTAATTGAAAACCCATATTACAATGTTTTTGTAATTTCACATTTGGCTTTTTAAATACAATCTTCTTTTGGCTTTTCTGAGCTCGATTTTGATGATTTTGCTGTCTTCTTGCAGGGATATGGCTATTTAGTAAGGAAAAGACCAGAGGTCTGCTTTGACATTTTTCTTGGTGGAATAAGCTCAATTTATTACAAAAATAATAATGAACAATTTCTAGTTCCAAAACAGAGTTTTGGACTAGAAATGTTTTTTTTTTAAATGCTGATGATAATAAAACAAAAAATCACAATATGCGGAACCTTCCTCACCCTGCAGGCTTTATGACTGGTATACAAATGACTCAAAAACCCTAGACACTAGGACCAAAGACACTTATTGACATTTTAATGACCAAAAATGAAACGACAATGACTTCGAGTGATTTTTTGAGGAAATTTTTAAAATAGCACTGCAGGTGTAAACATGAGGAAACATAAGACAACAGACCCCTTCGTCAGTCCATGGCATGCTCCTAGCGAAATGCAACGAAGTGGAACAAGCGAGACACCTAAGAATGAATATGCAAAGACGAAATGATCACTGACGGAGGGCTGTAAGGGCCGACTCTAACATTGGCTCCAATGGGGATGGTGGCTCCATGGAGATGCCAAGAACGGCAGATCTCTGGGGGAGTCAGACAGTGCCTCTCATCCATTGGGCGATGGAATCGTTATTTCAACTGATAAAACAAACTTTGGACAATTTTATTGACTGCAGATTTGACTAACGACGGACTGCAATTTGACCAAAACTGACATGACCCAAACTGACATGACTCTAAAACTAGAAGACGGATAAAACTTAACTTGACAATTTCAAACCAACCAACCTCTATCTCCAGAATTATAGCCTTCGCTCCGGGCCCCAGACTGAAAATGAGAGATCGGTGCACACTTGCAACGAAACAAAAGTAAAATGATATATACAATGACAATGAGATCAGCAGCAAGTACTCAGAAATAATAGCGCTTCAGCAACCGACCATTGATCGGTCCTCCAGGACAATCATCTCCATTCATTTCTTTGAGAAGAAATGCATTCTGACCCCGATACGCTGCAATCTTAAAAGGACCTTTCCACAAATTTTCAAATTTGCCGTGCTTTCCCTTATCTTCATTCCGAGCATCCCATTTCAAAACTACCTCATCCAACTGAAACTTATCTGCTTTCGCCTTTCTGTCATAGATCTTCTTTATGCGCTCCTGCAACTTGAAAGTATTTTGAAATACCTCCTCTCGTGTCTGTTGTAAATGAATCATCTGATTAATCCTCCGCTGCATAGGATCTTCTTCACTTCCAGCCTCCTGAAGCAATTTAACCACCGGGACAGCAAGTGAAGTAGGAAAAACTATATCCGTCCCATACACCAACTCGAAAGGAGACATGCCAATAGACTTTTTCTGACTTACCCTATCAGCCCATAATGCATTCACTAACTTCTTGTGCCAGGCCTTTTTGTTGATTTCCAGCAATTTCTTAATGATATTCACCAAGGATTTATTTGAAGATTCCGCCAAACCATTTCCTTGCGGATGGTAGGCGGTCGAATGTCCCAAGGTAATATTGTACTTAAAACAAAAATCAACCATCCTCTTAGACTTAAAGGCTGCTGCATTATCTGTGATTATTTTACTAGGACACCCAAAGCGTGACAGAATATTGTTTTCAAGGAAAGAAATAATTACCGCATCAGTGGCCTGTCGAGTGGGGATCGCCTCAATCCACTTCGTGAAGTAGTCTGTAGCTGTCAAGATCCATCTATGCTGTCCGGAAGATGCTGGGTGGATTTCCCCGATAAAATCCAATCCCCACTGTTGGAATGGTGCACTAACTTCAATTGGTTTTAGAGGCAAAGGCTGTAGTTTCTGCTTCCCTTCGAAAATTTGACACTCATGACAATTTTTAACAGCCTTGAACACATCAGAAAACAAAGAAGGCCAATAATACCCTACCCTTAGAATCTTATTCGCTGTGGTCTTCCAAAACAAATGACCTCCACAATCACCTTTGTGAAAATCCTCCAAAACTCTTTGTGCTTCCTCCTCTACCAAACAATTCAACAACATACCTCCAGGGTCTTTCCAATATAATGCAGAATTCAAAATGCAGAATTTAGCAGCTCTTAACTTCAATGTTCTACTCTTATTTCTAGGCATCCCGGGCGGTGTAGACAAATTCTGAAGCACGTATAAAATGTCAGCATACCAAGGAGAAGAAACAAAAATATCGGATACCTGAACGGACGCACTTTCCTCATCTTCATCAGACATGGCAGCAATCAGATTTATGTCTAGAGCATGCAGATTTGTTTCAGCCATGAGCTTGGCGAGTCCCTGTCCTTTGATCAGCTTGGTTGGTTTAATCTCCACATCGTATTCTAACAACGCAGCGATCCACTTACCTCTTCTTCCCTCTGGATCTGCTTGTACCAAAACATCCTTAACTGCTGCATTAGGAACGTATGCTGTAATGTGGGAATGCAATATGTACACACGGAAATCCTTCAAGGCCTTTACAAGCGCAAGTGCTTGTTTCTCAATGATATTATACTTCAATGCTCCATCTCTTATTATCCGACTGAAGAAAGCAATGGGCTTCTCAACTCCGTCCCTTTTTTGCATCAAAACAGCTGCCAATGTGTGCTCAGAAGCAAAAGAAAATAAAATGAAGTCTTGTGTGTAATCTGGGCTGATTAAAATAGGGGCTGAAGAAAGAGCTATCTTTACCAAATTGAATGACTTTACCGCCTCTTCTGTCCATCTTACCTGACTGTCCTTTTTCAGCATGTTCGTGATTTCTCTAAGGTGTTCTGCAAGATTTGGAATGAAACGACGCAGAAAATTCATTTTACCATTAAAGGACTGTATTTCTTTCTTGTTCCGGGGCTGTTCAATCTGCTGTATGGCTTCAACACGTGCAGGATCAACTCGAATGCCATCTCTCGATATGATGTGGCCAAGGAGCTTTCCTTCATCCATGGCGAAAAGGCTCTTTTTCGGATTCAGCGAAATGCCATATTTTCTGCACTTCTGGAAAACAATTTTCAAATAATATAAATGTTCCTCATCAGAATTGGAAAACACAGTTAGATCATCAAGGTAAACAACCAAAAACACATCTTTCTCGTTGGCAAAAGCCATGTCCATTGCACGCTGAAAGGTAGCGCCTGCATTCTTTAAACCAAACGGCATCTTTGCATAATGAAATGTTCCCCAAGGAGTGGTGAACGCAATCTTGTCACGATCATCTTCCTGCACTAAAATCTGATTATAACCTAAGTATCCGTCGAGTAGTGACATCCTTGATGCTCCAACTACTCGCTGCAATATATGGTCCATTTTTGGCAGCGGATAATTGTCTTTTAATGATACCTTATTCAGATTTCTGAAGTCAATACATAAACGGATCTCACCTGTCTTCTTTCTCACGGGCACCAAGTTTGATATCCAATCTGAAAATCGAATAGGCACAATGATTCCTGACTTATACAACCTATTTACCTCTTTTTTGATTGATGGTAGCAGCTTTGGATTGATCCTCCTCAACTTTTGATGAAAAGGCTTCTGATTTGGTTTGATGGGAATAGTATGCTGAATAATGTTGGTATCATATGTTTTAAGATCTGAATAATCCCACGCAAACACATCAGAAAATGAAGACAACAATTTCGCATATTCTGCTTTTACCTTTGGTGACAATGACTTTGACAATTTTACCATCTTGGGATTCTCAGCTGTCCCAATATTTACCTCTTCGACACCTTTTTCTGTTGGCCTCAATGTAGGTTTGCGGGCTACATCATCTTGATCAAACAACTCTTCCAAAGGAATCAATCCCTTAGGAATGATGTTATCCTTAAGTTGCAGCACATCCATTTGGTTTATTTGTATGTCATCGCTACCATCATCAAATTCTGTATCTATGGAGGTATCCTTACACTTACCCTTGTTCTGCAGAAATTCACTAATCTCCTCATCATCCTCAAAGACTTGCCAACATCGCTGATTGTCTGGAACGGTGGGCCGGTGTTTCACATGTATCTCAAACTTGTTGCTGGAATTCATTGGAATCTTAAGATTGCTTGCTGCCTTAGCAAGTCCATCAGCAACACCATTTTGTATGCGGGGCACACAAGTCAAAGTATGATCAGAAAATAACTTCAGAATGTCTAAAACTGCATTTCGGTAAGCCCTCATGCGAGGATGCTTAGCCTGAAACTCACCTTCAACTTTCTTTATCACTAACTCTGAATCACCATATACTGCAATCCTTTTCGCTTTCAGCTTCTTAAGAATCTTAAGGCCAGCAATAAGAGCCTCGTATTCCGCTTCATTATTAGAACAGTCAAATGCAAGCTTGTAAGAACACACTCTCACATTGCTCGGAACTCTATCAGGAGCGGAAAATGGACTTCGAATCCACACACCAATCCCAACACCATCGCTGCCCACTGCACCATCAAAATCCATGGTCCAAAGACCATCTTCATCGTCCTCTAAATGCTGAAACTGTGCCGGCTCTGATTTTCCTGTTTGCTGCCCATTGTCTTCAGCTGATTGCTCCATAACAGCTTGTTTTTCTCTTCTTTCTTTTTGCAAAACTTCTCTAAAATTCTCATTGATTTCTGGTATATCTTCTTCCTGAGCTAATTGACTTTCTATATCATTAAAACTATCAGCAAGCAACACAAACGACTCTAAATCGGTATGTACATAATTCACAGGATGATTGATTGGCTTCTCTTTGCTAGTTATCATGTATTTCATCTTCTGCTCTCGATATAACTTTCTCATTTGACCGAAGACTGGAATTGTAGCATAAGAGAAATCTAACTGAAGTGTACCTTTCAACTTTGCCCCCCAAGATCTCGCAAGGAGCATCCCGAACCGTGGAGGAATGTCGGCAACCACCACATCCATCAAAACATTCTTTGCTGGGATTTGATCTAAACTTACCACCAAATCTTTGATGAGTCCTATACACTTTACCCGGCTGGAATCAAATGAATACAAATCATGATACTCTCTTGTAATGTCTAATCCCAACTTTTCCATGATCGCCTTTGGCATCAAATTATGCGAAGCACCCGAATCGAGCATAGCATTGTGCAATATATATTCGTGCAACCTCAAACTGATGTAAAAAGGAGGAACATTACTGTCAGGAGACTCACCATTTAATGCAGGCCCAAAAATCAATTCCGGCTGATCATCCTCAACATTTACTGTGTCAATCATTGGATCAAAGTTCAAAATTTTGGAGACTTGACTACGGTAGCTGCTGTTCTTCATAATTTCCGTCAAAGGAATAGATATTTTCAGTTTAGAAATTTCATTTTCCAAACTAAATGCTGAAACTTTCTCAACCTCTTTGACTGGAACTTCCTTCTTTTCAGCCTTGTCTTTCACTATGTTTGACTGATTTACCTTCTCAACTGATGATACTTTACTAGCTGCGGGATCAATTGTTTCTTTTCCTCTTTTCTGTGGTATCGGTGAATCTGTCTTCGGTGCTGAAGCTTCTTTTCTTTTCTGAATGGGATTTATGGGCACATCTCGATTTCTCAATGAATATTGCTTCTGCTGGGCAGTCAATGCATTCATATATCCTCTTTGGTATTCATCTGACTCTTCCTCTAAATCAGCATCATTTGTTAGGATGAAATCCTCATCTTTCTGAACAACTGAACTTTCTCCATATTCTTCATCCTCGGTGATATAGATAGGCAAATCATCGGGAGTGAAAAAATGATTTTTCTCACCTGACACATCATCATCATCATCGGAATCATGACTCACAAAATTCTACAAAAGAGGGGTCTTAATCTGCTGTTGGGCTGCTGGCTCTTGAGCTCTTTGTTCACGCTGCTTAATTCTGAATTGTGGCTGCTGCTGGCCACGGAAATTTGGATTTCGAAACTGTGTTTCTGATTTGTCGAGATTCATTCTCTTTAAAACCTTTTCCAACTCACGAGCCAAGTGCTGTTCTGATATAGATGTGGAAGGCTCTTCCTTTATTGTCACTCTTTTCTCCGCTTTCAACCGTGCTCTTTTATCATTCAGATTTCCCTCAACACTAACAGCGACCTTCTGCATGTCTTCTAAAGTAGGTGGATCTCTATCACGAAGGGAATAAGCCATCTCCGGATCAAAGCCATCCGGGAATTTAAGGAGAGCAGACTTTTTAGACGGTCTCAAGTCATCTGGAATAGCATTATACAATGTATTGAATCTAATGATATAATCCTGAACAGACTCACCAGGATTACGTTTGAGGTTTGTATATTCTGAAGTAATCTGCAGCGGATCCTTCTTCATCTCCCATCGATCTAAAAACTGCCTCTGGAGTTCTGCCAATGTAGTGATGCTTCTTTGCGGCAAGGCTCTAAACCATTTTCTTACCTCTCCTCCAAAAGTTTGCACAAAAAGCCTCATAGTCACATTCTCTTCATCAATCTCGAAACGATCAAAGAAATCTGCCATATTGTCTACATGCTGTTGTGCAGGAATACTCTGTGGAGTGCCATCAAATGTTGGGATCTTGCTCTGATAGTCTGCGGGCATATCATTCAACTGCTGTGGTAACACAAGAGGTGCAAAACGAGCAGCCATAGCTCTTGGTGGATTGATGACAACCTGTTGTCGAGGAGACACAGGAGGACTAGGAGCAGTAGGTCTGCGAGATGTATTCGGTGGAGACGGAGGAGAAATTACTATTGATTGCTGATCAGAAAGCTCAGGCTGAACCGGAATGGTAGGGATAAAGGGAGGCTCAGTAGGGATCCGTGAACTAGATGCAATTTCAGATGGCTCAAGAATTTGTGAAGCAGATTCAGTAAATTCAAGAGTGTTAGTATCCACAATAGAATTTTGCAACTGTCTATCCAGGTACTGTGAAACAAATCTATATTGCAAATCTTCAGTAAACAATGGATCTGGAACTAATATTGACAATTCAGTTTCGAAAAAATTTACAAACAAGGATGTTTCAAACCGTGCATCAAAAGGGATTTCATCAACATATATGATTTTGACAGGACAGGATGCAGATCGGGTAAGCAATCTGGAACTCCCAAAACTCAATTGGCTTTCTCTTTCAGAACTTTCTTGACTTCCTTGTTTTCTAAGGGTCCTCGGAATCAGATTTGGATTTTCAAATATTGTTGGTGGATCAGGGTCAGGATTCGCCCTAGTATTCCTTCTTGAAGCCAGTGTATTGATCTTCTCGGGATAAATTTCAAGGAACACAATCAATTATTTTTAGCCTTTCGACTTCTAGACTCAATCATCCAAAAGGTCTAGAACGAATAAGTATACTGGGGTGATTTACAAATCGAGTACTGCACACACAAGCTTACCGGAGATCGACTGAAGCAGTGTTTATCTACTTCCGCTTATGCATAACAAAAGTGTTTCGAAAGCTACCTGGCGTGACTTCAGACTCCGTCTAAGACTCATGGAACAAACACATCAACAAGCAAACCATTGAGATCTTCCCCAGTATGGTCGCCACTATGTTAGCGCTCAAATCTACCTCAGGCTGAAATGAAGTAAACTCAAGGCTACATCAAACCACGCTCAGCCTCGTAGCTAGCCCTACGAGGACAGGAGAGGGCTCTCTCCGTCAATCTCGAGAGAATAAGCAATAGGATGCGAGATGACTTACAATAGGAACTGATTTTAGGCTAGTAAAGAGATAGGAATGTTTGTTTTTTGGTTTTTTGGGTTTTCGCTGGAGAAATGGGAAAACAGATTTTGGGTCCGGGGATAAGGTCAGACCTTTGCAGAGTTCAAGCTGGGGCGAGGCAGGTGATGATATTGATGCTTTAAATTGGATATATGGATAGATTAGACCGACGAGGAGCTGAATAGGGCAAAGAAGAACTTGGATCCTCTCCAAACAGCTGAAAACATATAGAACTAACTGAATTCAAAGGCCAAGCACTGTAAACAATGGATTCAACCTTATTCACTCATTCAATTTAGTTCGGAAGCATAATGAAAGGATGGCATACATTAAACATGAAGAAACTTACAGTAAACAAAGAAGAAACACCATCAAGAACAGAACACCACAAGGATCCCAACAAGTGCGGCAAAACCCCTGATCTTTCCTTAGCCAAAATATGAAAAATATGTACAATGGTATCAAAAGTATCCCAAGAGTCCAACCTGTAGAATGCCTCAGAAATTACAATATATAGATCACTCTAACACCTCTCCCCACCTCTAGGGGTCGAATTCCCTCTTCAGGGATCAGTTTCAACCAATTCTAATCATGGAACTACAATCTAGGCAGCTAACAACTTGCCTCTAAAAGAGTGGAAACTGATCCATTACATGATTTTTTACCCCTTTGAGAGTGAATCTTCTAGAAAAGATAAAAATAAGCCAAAGTTACATGTCAAACATGAATTTACATCATAAAAACCCAAAAATTCTGTCCACAAGCAAAACTGGTCCATACTAGGCGAAAAACTGAGCTGGCAGCTGAAAATTCAGGAAAAATGTCAAGTGGGTCGCTCCTGAGCCGAGTGGGTCGCTCATGTTCCATCCTGATTTTTAGGTACTTCCCGGCATCCAAATTGATCTCATGATAGCTCGTTGGAAAGCCCTGGATGTCTACTTTCCAACCCAAGTGGAATTTCTGAATTTGGAGCTCATTTGACCCTTAAAAACCTCATTCTCCCAGAGGTACTTCCTGCTGGTGCAAAAGGTGGCAGCAAGGTGGTTTTCATGGTGTTTTTGAGCTTTTTGACCATCCAGATTTTGATGAAATGCTAATTTGACTTCAGAGGATGCATAATTAACCATGAAAAATCCAAAAATGTAAAAACTTCCTCTAGCAAGTGTCCCAAAAAAAAGTGAGCGCATGAGCGCGCGACCCACTTGACTGCAAAACCTGTTTTTTGACCCAAAAATTTGAAAATGACAAAATTTTCTCCAAATTTGCCCAAATTCGGAGCGGAGGTCCTCCATCATGTGTCCTGCCCAGTCAATGAAGCCTCGGCCAAAATCCGAAGTGGATTAGGCCTTTTCCGTCGTCTAAGTGCCTTGCGCAACCTCCTCTTCATGATCTTCATTCTCGCTTTGCAAACATGCATGCGAGCCCAGTAATGGCCTTTCATGTGGCGAAGCATGTCTTTGTCTCGATTGGCCTTCGCCAACAATTTCTCCAGATGGATATTCACACGTGTGAGTACAGTATCTCTGTCAGCTGGTGTCATGTCACCGGGTCTCTTTCGATTCCACTGTCTGTCCTCACGGATTTGGCGTACCTCATAAAATGTAAGCTCATCCTCAAGCTGTTTGTTGCGCTGCTCCAAATAGTTAATCACCCACTGAGCCTTCTGCAATTGGCCTTTCAGCTGGTCATTCTCGGCCCTTTGCTCCTGGATGACTTCCCTCAGTTTCGAGCTGGGAGAGCCCGCATCAATATCAATGACTGTCAAATCTGTGTCCCGGCCTCCTGATGGGCCCTCATCATGCATGGGCCTCTTGCCCCTGTCTTGTACCTGTACCTGCACTGAAGAAGAAGGCGAGACCCCTTCCACCTCATGTGGAGATAATACTCGCCGTGTCGATGAAGTCGGCAAGACCCCTTCCACCTCACGCGGAGATAATACTCGCCGTGTCGCTGCAAATAAGGCCCTGTAGCCTCGCTGATATGTCTGAACCAAAGGAGTGCTGATATGCTCAACCTCAAGTATGTCCGGCTGGTGTGAAGGCTCTCCTGCATCATGAATTGTCTCGAGAAGCGGCTATGTCACTCTGAAAAAGTCTCTAGAAATGAAATCCTCCCAAGTGATGCCCTGCTCTGCCAACTGATGTGACACCATGATCTTGATCAAGGCGAAATGATATATACTCCTGTACTGCTGCACTGGGCTCGTCTTCTTCTGCACAAACATCACCATCCTCTCTATGTTGCAGTATATGAAATACGGAATATTCATCATACGTACCCTTGTGAAGTGCATCAACAAACGAATATGGTACGCGAAAAGACGAGCATACCTGCCCTCACAACTAAAATACTGAATGATGAGCTTCATCAGCGGTGCATACTCATCTCTCAAGAATCCGAATGGAAAAACTCTGCTCAAGTAACCCATATATCCAGTTTTAATGTATGGCTCATAGTGGAATTTCTCTAAATGCTGACGCTTGTTCCATTCCTCGCCCATGTTTGGTATGCCAGTGGCTTGAGCAATAGTCAAGGGTGACACAATGAAATCAACGCCGGCAAGATTTACCCGGCCATCCCGTAAATGTAAAACAAACAGACGGGCCAATTCACGATGAGGCCGGGTTTGTGCAACCATCTCACAAAATCTGAAACATGACAAATATCGAAAACAATCCATAGCTAATGGACATGCCTACAACCGAGCCAAAGAAGTAGGCTCCTCTCTGCGATGATTACCACTTCTGTGATCTCTGTGAGACCCCCGTGGCACATTACCTTCAGTCACTGAATCACTGCCTGACCCTAGCTCATACTCTGACTCTGTCTCCGACATGGCTCTGACCAAGCTATTGGCACTGTGTATACTGATATGAAAGCAGTGCAAACAAAGTTATGATGTATGTTTCAACACCCAACAAATATCCCCATCGTCACAACACCATGAGGAAACAAATAATGATAAAATCTCTGTTTTAAGTGGATTGGAAAAGCGGCACAGTCTCTGTTTTAGATGCAAGTGAAATTTGACCAAAGGGAGCAGGCAACCTTCAGAATTTTGAGCAAATCTTGGTCAAAAGGAGCACAGCATCATATGAATGAGTTTGTCTACGAGCAATTACAACAGAGTTATAAGTGTCAATGGGCAGTGAAACAGGGTCATGAGAATGTTTTTATCATTGGGCAGTGAGACACAATTAACCATAATCACCATGGAACAAAAGTTTTGAACATGGTATAGCAATAGCAATGACCACAATGGTATAATGGGCATGAGAATAATGAAGTTTTGATAATATATGCAAGGCTGGACGTGTCACTGATATAAGATAGAAGACAAACTCATGTAACCATTCATTTTCATTTTAAAACCCTGAAAACGATATTGCCATGACTGTAGGTTTTAAATCCTCCATAAATCCTCCATTTCAAATGTTTGAAATCCTCAATGATGCCACCAACGCATTTAAAAACATTAAGCAATTGATAAAAACCTGTTTGAAGGCCGTTGGGGGCGATCCCAAACAAGACTGGGCGCTCAAAACGATTTTTCGGACCTCTGTTGATGAGTGGGTCGCTCACCTCTGTGTGGGTCGCTCGGCCCAGGTGGGTCGCTCCTGTTGAAACTTTACACTGCGGAAATAACCCAAGTGGGTCGCTCTGCCCAGATGGGTCGCTCGCGCCCAAGTGGGTCGCTCGAGCTCTAAGACCCTGTCAACGCTGCTTAAACACTTGAAATCGGCCCTCCAACTCCAAATCACGACTTTGCATGCTGTAGAATGGTGAAAATGACATTGGTTTGGCTTTTATATATGATACAAATATCCTCCACAATCAGATTTGATTCAAATCTAATTTAACTCCATTCTAATAATGTTTTATAATTTACATTGACTTTTGTTCAGTGTTAAAACTACAAATGAGTTTGATAATTTCTTCCTTGTCTTCGCCAAGTGAAAAGCATTGCTGTGGAAAGGGCAGATAATTCACTTTGACATTTTCTTCTTGGTGGAATAATTACAATTTATTACAAAAATAATAATGAACAATTTCTAGTTCCAAAACAGAGTTTTGGACTAGAAATGTTTTTTTTTCTTAAAATGCTGATGATAATAAAACAAAAATCAAAATATGCGGGACCTTCCTCACCCTGCAGGCTTTATGACTGGTATACAAATGACTCAAAAACCCTAGACACTAGGACCAAAGACACTGATTGATATTTTTATGACCATAAATGTAATGACAATGACTTCAAGTGATTTTTTGAAGAAATTTTTAAAATAGCACTGCAGGTGTAAACATGAGGAAACACAAGACAACAGACCCCTTCGTCAGTCCATGGCATGCTCCTAGTGAAATGCAACGAAGTGGAACAAGCGAGACACCTAAGAATGAATATGCAAAAGACGAAATGATCACTGACGGAGGGCTGTAAGGGCCGACTCTAACAT
>JAXQQM020061425.1:0-48195 GCA_034641835.2 Pinus albicaulis
ACGGCATGGGGAGCGCTAGTCTTGAAATAGCAATTTAGCAATGAAAATTGTTGTTCCTTGAAATAAAAAATTCTTAGCCACCTTTTGCTATAACAAATATTATAGGTGGCTAACAAAATCCAAAACATGGATGTGAACTTCATATCCTTTGTTTAAACACAATATTCTATGGAACGCCATGCAATCTAACATATAATTTGATGAAGACTAGGTATTTGATCATTCGGTGAATTTTAGACTTCACTAGAATGAAGTGCACTACACTATAACATGTCTACCACAACCATGATGGAATCATGTTGTCTAGATAATCCTCGGTAACGTAGTCAATTCCATGGAAATGACCTCCCATTTCCACTCTAAATTCAAATTGATTTTAGTAGTCCACTTTGTTACACTGAAATTTGTCACCATGAAATTTTAGTACTCCCTTGGAAGTCTACAATATCAAAGTTCCTAAAGTCAAGCCTTGGAACTAAGAGAAAAGGTCATAAAAGCCTTAAAACTCTGGTACCGCACTTTCTCCTAGTTTTTCCTGCAGTCCCACACCTTTTGGCTATAAATCATGCGTAGCCAGGTGCACTTTATGTTTATTAAAAGTGTTGACCCCTGTAAAAGGTTAGAAAAGGCGCAAGTAAAATCTAGAAGCTCAGTTTAAGTCATTTTTGGAAGCTTCTAGAAACATTCCTGCGGTGGAAAGACCGCTCCTTTCATGTTCATGCATCCCATCTAATAAGGAGCTAAACCCTTGATGTAAGGAACTAATCCCTTTGAAGGAGGATTCTATCCCTTCTTGTATGGAGCTATAACCTCCTCTCTTCCACTATAAAAAGAGGCATAGGGCAGCCTCAAGGTATTACAATTGATATAGAGTTGAAGTTTTTAGTATTATTGGAGTCGAAGTGTTGAAATGTTGTTGAAACTCGGACCCTTTTAGCTGAGATTTTATGTGGGAAGTGTTAGTCAACAGTGTACTACATTGTATTTGACAGATCATATATGCCTTACAGGTTTTGTTAAACAAATTTGACAGTTAATTTGTCCTGCCGTCAATCCCTCGAAGGGTACATTTTTCCCTCTCTTGCGAGGCTTGTGTTAGAAGTGGTCATCAAGTTTTTAGTCTTGATAAAACTCCCTGTCCATACTTGTCATAAACCTTGTACCTGCGAATATTCCAAATCTCCCATTTCCCTGCAATTTCTTATCAAAGCATAAAGTCAGTTGTCTTTTTCCCCTCTCACTGTTTGAATTTCCATTTGATGACCTGACTATGTCTAAGAAACCCTATAGAAATTATGACAAAGTGTCTAGGTTTAGGCGATGGTGCTTGGGGTAAGTATCTTGAGAAAACTGTCTCTAGTCAAAAAACTCTATTTTTTCTTATCAGTTAGCTATCCTTTCCTTAAATCTGGAAAATCAAAACCATTAGTTATCCCTAGGTCATGCACCATCAGGTTTGTCATGTGTTTTTGTTTTAGCAAAGCTTAAAAGGTCAACTCAAGAAAAAAACAGATTAAAAGATGGTCCTATGTCCAAAGAGAAAGTGATCAAGTGAGTTTCAAGGTCCATCCTCATGGTACAACAGAAAAGGTTGCCAAATATCAAGCCACCTTATCAAGACATCTCTGCAAGGATGCCATAATGAATTCCATTAACCAAAATTGGGCTAAGAGACATTTCAAGAAAAATATTTAGTCAAAACAGTTGATTGTTTGAAACTAAAGGAAATGCAGAGTTGAGAGAAAAAGGAACAAACTGGTTTTATCTCTGCAAATCAAAAATACTTAAGAATTTCAAGGAATCATCCATCATGGAAAATAAGTACAAAATTTGGGAAACTACTATACCAAGCACTCCATGTCACTTTAGGATGGCGTTTTTCTGCTCTTTCCAAACATCTGGGTACAACTCTGAAAATCAGCACTATGAGACTAGGTATGGCAAATTTTTGGCAAAGGGACCCTTCCAATGGTCTTTATGCATCAAAGTGAAAAGCATGAAAAAGGAACAGTTTCCTTTTTCATAACCCTACACCATGACTGAAAACCATCAAAGACACCATCATCACAAATGAAACTAAGGCTACTACAAAGGAAAAGGTCAAAATCTGAAAGATGAACTACTGCACAAAAATACAGTCACACTAAAAGGAAGAAAATAGTAGGTATTCTTTACTTTGAAAATACAATTTGTTTCATTTTCCTCACAGCAATGGAAAAAATGTGGAAACGGTTTCAAAAATTTGGAAAATAAGCAAATAGACTAGACAAGCCATGTGTCACGCCTAGGGCCATTTTTTCTTCAAAATGCGTTTCTAACCAGAAAAAGATTTAATTAAAAAAATTGAGAGATTTTTTTGTCTATAATAGGCCCAAGAAGAAAAACCTCCTTCAGTTTTTACACAGGTATCATGGTTTGGGAGAAAATGTCAAAAATACAAGTGTCACGGGAGAATTTCTGCACAGCTGGAGTAACCTTGGGAAAATCTCATTTTCTCACGAACGGAGTATCCAAATGACTTGCTTCATGATTCAAATGACAATGAGACTCGAAGATATTTCCCATGAGCTATCATGAGCTCACTTTGGAATTGAGGAAGGCATCCAAAAGTGGTTTACAACAGCACTATGCATTTCTACACCAGCTTTCACCATTTTTTGACCAGTGTTGGGAAAGTCCGTTTTTGACAAATTAAAAACATTAAGCATAATTGGAAATCAGACTTCCATATCTTTCCAACGAGCCATCCCAGGACCAATTTTGACATTGGGAAGGCTTCCAAAAGCTTTCTACAAAAAGTGCTACGCGTCCATGCACAGGAGCGTTGCACCTCTCCAAAAGCCTCCAAAAGTAACAAAAAAATGGTTTTTGCTCAGAATTTGGGTTTTTCAACACCAAAAGGAGGTTCCAAATATATTTTTCATTCCCTTGCATCTCAGTTTTGGTCTTGAAGGTAATTTGAAATCCAAACTTAAAAAGAAGAAAAACAATATTTTAAAAGGGAAGAGGCCTACTTCAGTTTGAAAAATTTGTGTGTTGAGTGGATAAAGAAAGCAGTAAGACAAATTTGCTTCAAAGATGCAAAAAGTGAGCATTTATCATCTACCAATTGCATTACTTTCCCCTAGGTTTCACAGTGATTTTGTGCAAAGGGACATATATCATAAGCTAGGTTTTCATAAAAGAAATGGACAGTTTGTTTAAAATCCTAAATCAATAATGAGTAGATAAGGCTCACACAGGTTTCAAGAAACTATCCCTACAGAGAGAAATGAAAATCATACAGTTTACAAGGGCCTCTTTAAATGGTAAGCAGAAGTCACCATCTCAGAGAGCGCAGACAGAGGTTATGTGTTGTTTGAAATAACTTTTTTCAAGTTAAAACAGAGATCAACTAAAGTACTCTTATAGTTTTTCAATGGCCTCCTTCATTATAAGCAGAGGGCACAATATTTGATGAAAAGTAGCCTCTTTCAAGGACTAATTCAATCAAATGACAAAGAAAGGCCCTACACAACTGTTTGAAAGCCTTTCCATGACAAACAAAAGGTAAAACAGTTTTTGCTCCATATGCTCCTTCAATGACAAACAAAGGGCCCACTTACATTTGGTTTAAAAAAGAAACCTCCTTCAGTGGCTAACAGAAGGTAAAGGCACAATCTCAGAAGGCTCAGATTTTGGTGAAAGTTAGCCCCTTTCAAACATTATCACAATCAGCTTAAAGAGTTTTCTTCCAAAGAAAAAAGGGGTGCCCCACCTTTGTTTCTCAAAGCGCAAAGGCAAAAGAAAGTTTAAGTCTTTTAAAGGGGGAAAAGTCATGATTCAACCACTCCAAAAAAGCTTATTAAAACTTCAATGAAACATCCTTCATGTCATTTTTGACTTGGCAAAGAAAGAGATTTCATTGTTTGAGGTTTCAGGCCATCCCCGTGCAGAAAAATATGAACACGGCGTCCCTTCCTCCTCGCCCGTATTTGAAGTTCTTTGTGACCCAACACAGCACCCTCGGTAGTGTACGGTTGCTCTGTAGCCTATGCACGAGACGTAGCACCTCTCCAAGGGTCTCCAAAGGTAGAAAAAACCAGTTTTAACTCAGGTTTTGGTTTTTCAAACACAACAAAAGGTTTTCAAGGAAAAGAACCTATTTATAAAGAAAGACGAAGCAGTGATTTTTTAAGGGAGAAGACACATGTTATTGAAAAAAGCCTATTTGCTCAGTGATAAGGTAAATACACAATTTTAGGGAAAAATACTCATTTTCATTCAAAAGGACTTGTCTTGATCAGTGATAAAGGAGATAGTGAGTTCAAGAATAAAACATAGTTTGTTTTCAAAATATAACCTTTTTACCAAAAGCCAGTGTTTAAAGAAGCAAGACCTTTGTCAGTTAAAACTTGCTTGGTTGGAGTGGTTAAAGTGAAACACAATACTACAAGGAGAAAAACAGTGGTTTATGCTAAATAAGAAAAACTTGATTTGGTAAGTCAATAAAGGAAATGAGGAAAGTAACAATCAGCAGAGTAGTAGGGACAGTAAAAAAAGCGCCTCCTAGAAAATCAGTGACCATGGTGGCAGCCCACACACATAAATAAATGAGGAAAACAGTCAAGATAAGAGCAGCACACATAAAGGGCATGAAAGCAAAGAGCACGGTAAGGATAGCATACATAAAGAGGCTCAAAAAAATGGAGCTAATGAAGACAGTGGCAGTCAGCAAAATAATGATGAAAATCAAGCCCAAAACAATGAGGAGGGTGAACAAGGTAGTCCTAAAGACAGTCATGACAAAAGCAAAGGTAGTGAACATGACAACCCTAAGGAAAAAGGAAAAAAACAGTGAGCATAAAAAGAGTCCTCAAAGACATGTGCTAGCTGCCTCTCCTAGGCAAGGGGCGATGACTCCTCCCTCAAAGGTGGCAAAGCCAAAAACCATTAAATCTGAAAAGAAGAAAACTATTCAAGCTGTAATTACTAAGGTCACTAGAGCGCTCAGGAGTAGAGGCAAATTGCCCAAGCCAAGCTTAAAACTGCCCAAAGGAGGCGCCCGATGAAAAAAGGGGAATAAGACATATCTAGGCTTGAAATCTTGGCTTCAGCTTCCTTTCATGTTTCTATAAACCCATAAGGGGCTTTCTTGCCAAAATTGAGCAAATTTTGACATAATATTTTTTCTATGTTTTTTGGCCCTAATTGCACATTTTTCTAGGCACTGCCATGGGTGCTAGGAGCATCCTCAGCTCATGAAAGTCATTTTTTTGGATGTATTTTTATTGGGGGCATCTACTCACAATTTTTTAGATCAAAAGAAGGTGTTTTGGTCCCCAAAGGAGGCAAAACACAGTCAGATTTTACCTTTCTGCCTCAAATATCAGCAGATGAGACCCTCCTGGGGTTTTTCACTCAGTCCACTTTTTGACAGACTTATAGGGATTAGTTTGAGAAAAATCAAGTAGTTCCAAAAACTAGACATCTAGGGCTTTCCAACGAGAAATCACGGGCCTCGTTTTGACATCAAGAAGTCCCTAAAAAGTTATCTACAAAACAAACTTGTTTCTGCTGCTACACTCCTGTAGCTTTTTGGCTGAAAAGATAGTTTTTTGAAGATGGGCATCCAAATGTGCGTTAAGATATTTTTAGCTCTTGTCAGTAGTATAAAGACTTTTTACTTGTCATTTTTAGCATTTTAAGATATTTTTGAAGATATTTTGTCCCTTGGGCTTTGCAAAGCATCAAGGACAAAATCAGATATTTGTATTACACCAATGGCCTTCTAGTTGCTCTAGGTGGGTTTCTTTCTCTTTGGCCTATATAATCCAAGAGAATTCATTGTAACCAGAGGCTGAACTTGATGTTATAGAGCAATACATAGCATTGAAAGCTTTGAAGAAATAATTTGTCTCATGAAGTGGATGATTTCTTACTTGACTTGGATGGTGGAGGAGGATTGTTTGTAGGATTCCATGGCTTGGTGAATGGTATTGTGTTCCTTATCTGTTATGTTTCCTTAGTTTATCATACATGTTTTCATGTTTCTTGCTTGCTGTAGGTCAGTAAAGAATATATTTGAGACATGCCCATGGAGGCACCTCAAGTTTCTTGATTCATTACAGCTTCTATGTTTTTCTTCTTTTCTTGGTTATGTCAAAGAATTCTTAACTGCTCTTTGATACCCTAAGAACTTGTTATCAATTTCATTAATGGTTATTATGTATGCTATCTAGTATGATTCACAGTATGCCCTGCTTACTCATAGCTAACCAAAACCCCATCACTGAAACCTTTCTTTGAATATTTGATTTTCCTAGTTAAACCAAATAGGTCTTGTTTCGATCTTGCCCTTTTCCCATGCTCTGCAATCTTATTTCAAAGTTCCCAATAGCTCAAATTATGATGTTTAGGAGTTCCCTCTTCATAGATTGAGTTGTTTGTTTGTCTTATTTTTTTTCCCAAAATTCTGAAGGTGAATGTCCCAAAGTTAGAGGGTCTTATACTTCTATGTATCACCTGAATGTTTATTTTATGCATCTATCAGTTTGAGTTTCATTTATAGTGATTAATGGTTAGCCCTACCACATGAATGTTTGCTGTAAAACTATTTATGCTTAAAACCCCTTTATCTCTCACAAACTTAGTGTCCATCTCATTTCACTTACACCCAAAGAATCAATTTATCTCGACCAAATCGGCCCTGCAATATACCTTGTCCACCATTTGAGACAATCTCAACCTTTTCGACCCCATAGCCCAGTTGATCTGACAATATTTTTATCTATTTATCCTTTGATCAGTTCTCCCTCAAAAAACCTAAAACAAACCAAAACATACTTAACAACTAGCCTAAAATAAAATACATAAAAAGCAAACAAGTTTACATCCTTTTCATAATAGAGAGAGCCCTCTCTGAGTCCAGGAAGACTAGGTCCTAGGGCTCCAAAGTTGGTTTGATGTTACCCTGTCACCTGGCTTGCAAATCTGCCAAATCACGGGACCCTAACATGAAGGATTACATACTTGTATGTATCTCGGTTGGAAGAGTGCAAGGCTTGTCGGAGTAAAGAAACGCATGTTAGGACAGGAAGACTGTACAACATCGAAGCCAGGACACGGTTGTAAGGCTCTTCTTATTTACAAGTTAATACAAATAAATCCATTTTTCTTACTAGTGACTCAATTTATTAGTCCAATTTATGGATTCCTTGATCACCATAATAGATATGATTTATGAATATATGCTATGCAGGTGCTATTTGATGTTTGCTTGTTTGTGATTGTAGATATTCGAAGGCAACTCTTTCGGGTGATTGAAGGATTACTACTACAAACAAGCATTGGATCAAAGGTAGGATCATTAAGCCTTTATAGCATTTAATTATGAATCGAAATATATCTAGAGAAAGATAGATTTAGTTGTCTGTTTGTTGCTAGTTGTCCGTAGGACACTTGGGAGGTCTGTCTTGTCTGCAAGAACGACTTATCCGTCCAACAAAATGGCGAATCCGCTGGGGAAATAAATCTTGAACTTTGATTTCTTTTATTTTTGATTTGTGAGTTTATTTTTTCCGAGTTTAATTGATTGAAACTGGCTTGGGCAGTTTATCCCTGTAGAATCCTTTTGAAAGTGACTGAGAATTTTTTGTTTTTTCTCTAGTTTTCTTGTGTTCGCTCTTTTTCTTTAGAGACAGTGCGAGCAGTTCCACACTTTTCTTGTACCCACAGTGCGAGACCGTTTGAAAAATCTTAAAATCCTCTTTTCTGGATTAGTTTGTTAGATTCTCAGTGATTACCCAGACCTGTGGCTTCTGTCAGAAAGCCTTGGTTAAGAGTTTATTTCAGCATTTTTAGTTTTGAATGATTTTCTGAAAAGATCTGCATGGTATAATGATTTTTGCTTTGTCTTTTATCCCGCTCAAATATTAGAAACCTTGGTATGCCTTTAGATTACTAGTATTTCCTTGATTTCTTGTTGAGTCTGACATCATATCAGAAATTGTTTTATGAGATTTAGATCCCATTTTTCTCATTTGCAAATCTTTATAAAACTTTTGTTAATAAGTTTGAAATTTCAGTTAAAAAAACGAAAATTGGATGTTTTTTCGAGTTCTTTCTGATTCAAGCAAAGAATTTCTTAATTAGATAACAAGCTAAGTAAGACATCCTCAAAATATTTAAAGTTTTAATTCAGATTTAGTCTTAGAGTTTTTAGATCTCAAAATAGTGTTTTTAGCTTTGAGTGTTATTTCTAGAAATTGTAGTGTCTTTTGAAGAAAAAATTCGTTTGTAGTTACGATCTTGAATAAAAGGGATTTCTTGTTGAGAAATAGATAATTTTGAGTTCTCATTGAAATTAGATTTCTTTTCATTTATTCTTGTTTGAAGGAAAGATTTGTTTTTAAAAGATTGCATTTCTCAACTCTTCCTTTAGATAGAATTCATTGAAAGAAAACATATTGTTTCTCATAATAGATGCATTTTTTAGTATGTTTTGAGTCGGGTCACTACATATCATCAGTTTCACTTTCGCACCTATTGTCCTAAGAAACAAATTTTTAAAATCAACGCTTAAATTAAAATCAATCTAGCAATCTTTATATTTCTAGGGCTCTTTTCACCAATATAGCTTAGGCTAGTGTCTTGGAGTAGGGAGTCATTAACTCTCCAAGACAATTAAAACAAACAAGTAGTTGATCTTGCGGCAGGGAAAAATCCAATAGTCGCTTGTATGCTCTGGGAAGCTCCTCTTAAAGGAGTCAAGCACGAGGTCATATCTGAACCAGTGGGATAATCAATTCTATCTCATTGGGAACGATAGCAGATGTGCGCGTATTAACAACGGTAAACCTCGGATAGACCATTGTCGAGGAGCCTGGGGTCACTTGTCAGTATACCTTGGATTATGTCAAGGAGCCTTCAAGGGGATTGAGCTTTGTTACTCTGCCCTTGCGTGTATGTCGGATCGTAGACTGTTCCCCCAGGTATATTAGTTCCTGTTGGTAACCATAGTGACCATAATCTTACGGTTTTTTCCTAAGGTGACGGTGGAGGAGCAGCCGTTGACTAGACTCACTTGGACTCTCCATAGGGTTATCTTGACTTAAGATGGTTTAAGTGGAGAAACTTGCCTCAGTCTGTTTCATTAAGCAGGTTGTCGGGGTAACTGTTCCAACCACCCCTTTCTACATTAAATACTACGATGTTGGATTTCATCACCAACTAGTGTTTTTAGTGTGGGAAGTTACTGTTTGTGTGTGGTTTGATCTCCTAGATTTTTTTAGGCGTGTGATTCATTTGTTTGTTTCCTTAGCGACTCTAGGAGTTTTCATTGAAATTTTATTTGATTGCATGTGATTAATAATTTTTAATCGTGGCTGAATTATCAAGACAATCACGTAGACTCCAGGGGAAGCCCCCTGAGTATACACCAAGCCAACTTGAAGGGCTGCGAGCTCTAGTATCGCCTAGTGACAGTAGAATTAGATCAACAGAAGTAGGAGAGTCATCTATAGTTGTTCATCTTGATTATCAATCACAAACAACAGAGCATATTCAAGAGCCAATTTCAGTTTTCGAAGTTACTGGTAGTATTTCTCCTTCTAGTGAATTAGCTGAAGAACTTGAAATTTCTGAGCCTGACACTGAACCTGCTGTATTGGAACCATCTTCAGGATTTGTTACTCCGACTTCTAGTGATCCTCGTTCCCCTAGGGTAAGATATTGCATTACTGAAAATCTTCCTTTTGACCTCATATCTATTGAAGAACTTGTCGGTCCAGACAAAGATGTAACTCTTACCGAAACCCAACAAACTTTGAATCTTAGGGAGCATGAATCAGTATTCTACAGTCCTTTTAGAACTGACTCTTGGTATTTATCATTGACAGATTTTTTAGAAAACCCGGGTCTTAGTTTTTCACCACCCCGAATTCCTTTTCATCCTACACCAAGAGGTTATTATCCTTCATCAATTATGTCAAGTGAGTCATCTATGTTTTCCAAATCTTCGAAAACATTTTTATACAGTGGTCCTTCTGTTCCTTCGGAGTACCAGTCACTCTCTGGTACTTTCTCAGGAGCAACTCCTCGACCAATTGAACAAGTGTTATCATCTGGAATAAATGGCACTAAAACTGAAACGTTGAACGTGGAACAAATTTTTATGATGTCTGGTAACATTCCAAATCCTCAACCTCAAGGTAGTCAGTTACCGCCTGGGGGGAAATCTCAAGGTAGTCAGTTACCACCTAGGGGGCAACCTCAAGGTAGTCAATTACCGCCTAGGGGGCAACCTCAAGGTAGTCAGTTACCGCCTGGAGGGCAACCTCAAGGTCATTTTTTACCAGGACAAACTGTAGGACAATATTATTTACATGGAGAACAACGTCAAGGACAATACATACCTCAAGGTTATCAACCTCAAGGACAGTACATACCCTAAGGTCAACCCCAGACTCAGTATATTCCTCAGGGTCCTTATCAACCCCAGATTCAGTACATGCCTCAAGGTTATCAACCTCAAGGTCAGTACCCAACTCAAGGTTTCCAACCACCTTCTGGTCAATCATTTTTACAAGGAGCTGGAAATTTACCACTTAATTATCAACCCTACGTTCAACCAAGCTATGGTCCTTCATATGCACAACCTTCTATGGGTCAATACCCCAGAATGAACATGGTGTGGAATCCATCTCAAATTCAACAGACTATGCAACCTAATGTGCAGTTACCTAATCAACCTGGATAGCCTTTGGTTTCTAGTCCAACTAAGCAACCTGTCCAGCCTACTGTTCAAGTCCCTGCACCTGGTTCTATTCAGCAGCCTGGGCCTAGTGCACCTTAGAATCTGGCTCAAACTACTACAACTACTACAACTTCTGTTCAACCTACAACACCTGTTTCTGGAGTATCTGTAGCTCTGGTTTCTTCTATCCCTGCACCAGTGCAAATTCCTCAAGCCTCTGTGCCACAGTCAGGACCTAAAATTCAAAATATGGTCCAGATGCCTACAGGACAAGCTGGTACGAGAACGATTGTCTCTAGTCAAACACAATTTACTTATCAACTGTACAAGGGATAGTATCAAACTGGTCAAACTACACAAAATCCAGTGTATCAATATCAGCTGTACCCTGGGTATACTTATCAAATACCTCAACAACCCCAGTATGGTCCGGTTAATCCTGGTTACCCAGGAGGTTTCACGATTCAAAATTCACACCCAGTTCCAGGATATCCTCCTCCTGGCACTGGTTTTATCACACAAGGTTATCAAGACCCTGGCCATCGGTTACCATTCATAGCAACTTTAGATTTACCGGATCTATCGCGCCTTACGAACGATCCCATTTTTTATCTTCCATATTGGCTGCCGATGCCTAACAAGTTTCCCAGTGATATTACGAAATTTGAAGGTAAGTCAGGAGAGGACCCATCTAATCACGTTATGACTTATCACCTCTGGTGCGCATCCAATTCTCTAGTCGATGATTCGATTCGATTACGTCTTTTTCAGAGAACTCTCATTGGTCTAGCTGCCAAATGGTACATTGAGTTACCATGCATCTCTTTTAATAATTTTAATGCGCTAGCTACTGCTTTCTTAACCCATTTTCAGTTGCCTGTCAGATACGACAACGACACAGAATTACTGACTTCATTAAAACAATCTACGTCTACATACATATCCGATCACATTCATGAATGGAGATGTAGAAGGTGTTTAGTGAAAGTCTTTATTCCTGATCAAATTTTGGTTGAATGGTTTATTAAATCGTTATTTACCAAAATTACTGAAGATGTGGCCAAAGGAGGCGTTGTTATGGAAGAGCAAGTCATTGCTCAAGCTCAGTACCTTGACCTTATATATACTCAGTCAGGTACTTTGTATGATAAAATCCCTGATTTACCAAGACCTGGTCAATTAACTGCAACTCCTTCTGGCTCTCATGGTGCTGATGGTGTAATTGGTTCTGTTAGCACTGGTAAAAGTAAGAAGAATCCTTCCAAGACCACTTCTCCTATTATCACTTTACCCGATTCACCCAAAGGAGATTCTTCCCAAGAAGCTTTCGCCGATATTCACATTGTAGAGTCATCTACAACCAAATCTAAAACCGGTGGTAAGAAGAAAGGTAAGAATAAAAATAAAAAATATTCAAAAGAGAAAAATGATACAACTGAACCAACTGAAGAAAAACGCAAACCTCGATATCCTTGTCTCATCTGCGACCAGGATCATTTTACGAAAGAGTGCCCGCATAGGGCCGAGGTATCAAAATCCTTTAAGGGTTCGCCTATACCTTCTATCTTGAAGGATCCCTTTCCCATGCAAGATAGTAGCATGGTCGGATATTCTCCAATACGGTTGGGGATATCTTGATGGTTGTAATGCGATCGAAATATTATGGTAGTAAAAATACTAGTAAAGAAGCAGAAACATCCAATTCTACATCAACTACATCTCCCTCAGTTTCTGATCCATTACAGATCGAGAAACAAAATCCTCACTTAGTGATTAAACTACCTGCAAAAGGTGTACTTCGTAGATCATCTTTCAATCCACATGCGAGAACTGCTCATAATTACAATATTGTTGAAGATTTGGCAATTTATCCTTCAGCAATGTTGGCTTTGGAAGTATTGCAATCATGCCCAACCTAAAGAAAATTACCTTTGTCATCCTTAGGAGCCACAGATCTCCAGGATTCGAGCCTCATGATCTTCGATTTAGAGAATTTTACACCTCGCCTACCCCGTCAAATGGCTTTTCAGATTCTAGTAATAGTAAAAAACAAACGTATCTTTCGTATTGTTGTTGATGAAGGGGCTTCTAGGTGTATTATGTCATTAAAATGTTGGAAATCACTTGGTTCTCCAACAATTAACCAATCACCAACTATTCTCAAAGCTTTTTATGGAAGAGGTTTTCAGCCATATGGTATCTTACAAGATCTACCAATAGAGGTCGAAGGCAAAATGGTTAATCTAGATGTGGAGGTGGTTGATGCCCCTCTGGATTAAAACCTTCTCCTGGGTCGCAGTTGGTCTTACGCTATGACTATTGTTGTATCATCAATCTTTCGTCTCATCATGTTTCCTCATAAAGGAAAGATCGTTAAGATAGATCATCTCTCATATTATTCGTCCGACCCAGCCTCTACTGATAGCATCCAACATATCAGAAAATCGACTATCCCTTACAAGGATGTTGGAGTAGGTTTGATTAAAGATTCGGCTTTACTGGGAACTTTTTCCCTGCCTTCTCCCAATGTAAAATCTCCTATTGCTAATATCAATATGATTTCGTCAAGTACCATGTCCGTTGATGATCCTTGAATAGTACCTTCAGAATCAGAATTGGATTCTTTCGATGGCCCGATGCCTTTGAGTCCATTTGAGTTAGCATATAAAAATGTACAGTCATTTTCTGATACTCCTTCAACTGAGTCTGATCCAATGAATGTGATCAGTCAGGAGTCCTTTTGAATATCGAGCTTAGCTTCGACACCAATTTTGGATCTTGCTCAAGTATTCAATACTGATGAACATATTCGTGAATTCTTGTCGGTAGATGAGTTACGATGGGAAGATCTTCATCATAGATCTTCATTTTTACCTAATCTCGATCATTTTGAGAATGATTTTTCCTCCATTTTTACCACTGATTACGTCAAAGAACCTCAGAATCCTTTCTCACATATCGATTCTGAATTAAATTTAGAGAATATTTCTGCAATGGTTCCTCTTGACATTTCAGTAAAACCTGGAATTGTTGAAAACATTCATATAGGTGCTTCTTGTACGCCAGATGAAATCCAAGCATATAAAGCCCTATTTCAGGAATTCCACGACATTTTTACCTGGTCATATGAATAAATGCCAGGAATCGATCCATCCATTGTTGTTCATGAAATTAATACATACCCAGATGCTAAACCCATTAGACAGAGATTACGTCAGATACATCCGAGAAAAGCTGCCGCTATTAAAGCTGAAGTTGAAAAATTACTTTGTGCAGGCTTTATTTATCTGATCTTGTTAACAGACTGGGTATCTAATATTGTTCTAGTCAATAAAAAACAAGGAAAAATAAGAGTATGTATCGACTATAGGGATATAAATCGAGCTTGTCCAAAAGATAATTATCCAACCCCTTACATCGATGAAATTATCGATGATTGTGTTGGAAGTGAAATGTTCTCGTTCATGGATGGATTTTCTGGCTACAATCAAGTAAACATGCTCCCTGCAGATCAACCTAAAACAACTGTCACTTGTCCATGGGGGACTTTTTATTATCGCAAACTACCTTTTGGCCTTAAGAATGTTGGCGCCACTTTTCAAAGGGCCATGTCTTATGCATTTCACGACATTAAGCACATTGTGTAGCCCTACCTCGATGATTTTCCTACTCATTCTTCACGTAGAGAAAATCATATTAATCATTTACAAGCCATCTTTATATGATGTAGGCATTATAATATTCTCTTGAATTGTCACAAATGTGTTTTCTGCATACAATCTGGACGATTACTAGGATTTATTGTCTCAAAGGCAAGCATTTGTGTTGATCCATCGAAGGTTGAGGTAATCATCAATTTACCTCCTCCTTCTACTCTTCGCCAACTCCAAAGTTTGCAAGGGAAAGAAAATTTTTTATGTCGATTCATTCCTAACTACGCCAAGTTTATGAAAGGTTTCACTAGGTTGTTGAAACAGAACTTTCCTTTCTTTTGGGATGAGGTTACTGATAGATCTTTTGATGCTTTGAAAAATGTGTTGACCCATGCACTGTTACTGCATCCTCCCAACTACAACCAAGATTATTTTTTGTACCTCGCCGCTTCCAATTCCATGATAGGGATGGTTTTAGTTCAGGAAGATGAATTCCATAGTGAACATGTGATTTATTATCTTAGTCTAAATTTGCATCCGACTGAGATCAAATACTCACATGTGGAAAAATTGGCCTTGGAAGCTGTTCAAGCTGTCCAACATTTTCATCACTACATACTTTTATGAAAAATGACAGTGATCTCTGATTGTAACCCTATGATGTACATTTTGACCAAACAATTGCTAGGGGGAAAATACTCCAAATGGATTGTTATCCTGCAGGAGTTTGATCTGGAGTTTGAAAAATCCAAATCCAAGAAATCATTGATATTTGCTGAACTTATGTGTGATTTCCCACGTACTAATACATAAAATTTGGCAGAACAACTAATCACGGATGAATCCTTGTTTCTTATTAGTACCATTGATCTTTGGTATGGAGATATTATTGTTTATCTTGAGACCCAATCTTTTCGGCCTGAGCTTTCACAATTGCAACGATGAAGAATATGTTTCCAGTCTCAACAATATCATATTGTTGGCGACACACTTTACTATCATGGTGCAGACTCACTTTTTCAACATTTTTTAACCCATGAGGAAGCCGAAAAGGTTTTAAATGACTATCACTCTGGAGCATGTGGCGGTCATATGTCTGGGTACGCCACAACCCAAAAGAAATTGCACGCAGGTTATTTCTGGCCGTCTTTATTTAAATATTGTATTTACGCGGTCTGAAAATGTCATAATTGTCTAACATTCGATCAAAAAATGTGTGCACCACCTGCTCCTCTTCACCCTATAATTACTGTCGGTCCTTTTGCAAAATGAGGCATTGAATTCATTACATGTAACCCTCACTCGGCCAGGGGGCATGGGTATATTATTCTAGCAGTAGATTATTTTACCAAATGGGCCGAGGTGATGCCTACATTTGTGGCAGATGGAAAAACTGCAGCTAATTTCATATTCAATCATGTGATTGCTCATTTTGGTGTACCCAAAGCAATAATTACTGATCATGGGAGCCATTTTCGGAATATCATGATGACCGAGTTAACAGACCAACTTGGCCTGCGCCATGACAGTTCTACACGATATTATCTGCAAGCCAATGGTTTAGTTGAAGTGATTAATAAATTTTTAGTCACCATGATCAAACGAATCATTGGAATTCATAAGTCGAATTGGCATACCATGCTCTTTTCAGCACTTTGGGCATATCGAACCTCAGCAGAAACATCGATAGGTTTTACCCCTTTTCAACTGGTTTACGGTTTAGAAGTAGTTTACCCATTGAATGCGAGATACCATCACTCCAACTAGCCATAGAGTTACTACCAGACACTTCTGAAGAGGAGAAACATTTTTTATACTTGGCTCAATTAGATGATAATCGGCACACCGCTACATTAGCTACCGAGTCTCATGCGAAAATAATGAAAGTTCAGTATGATAGAAGTGTTACCCCTCGTAATTTTTCAGAAGGAGACCTAGTTTTGATTTATGATCAAGCCAACGATAAGCTAGTGGTTGGGAAATTTGAACCCCTGTGGCATGGTCCTTATATTGTCAAGCGACAGCTTGCAAAAGGGGCCTATGAATTGATTGATTTTGACGGGGTCTCTTTAGGTAAACCCATAAATGGAATTTATCTGAAGAGATATTACGCTTGATTTTTTTGTGGAGATCTTCTTTGTATATTAGTTACTTTCTAGCTGGTGTGCTATAGATTAGAAACGTGTGCCTAGCTTAAGTGTGCTCTTACTACTACTCATGCTTATCTGAATACTTTTGATATCACAGATGTCGATGTCCTTTCAAACATATATTGGTTTTTCTGATGGCGCTTGTCGTAGTACATGGAACATCTCTTCTGCAGCTTGGGTTATTTACTCACCCACTGATGAGTTAGTATCGATGCATGGGGCAAGTCTCGGTCAAACGACGAACAATATTGCCAAATATAGTGTAGTTATTGAATTATTATTGGAATCCATTTCATTTGGAATTCAGAGTTTGATCGTTAAGTTAGATTATGAACTCGTTGTATTACAGTTAAACTTAGTATATGCCATTAGAAATCCATTATTACTAATATTATTTTTAAGGGTTCGTCTCTTGGAACGAGAGTTCGATTATATTGAGTATCAACACATTCCAAGAAGTTTAAATACATTAGCAGATGCAATGTCTTCTAGTTTTATAAACAGACATTTGCAATAACAAAGTAATAAATCAACATTCGATAACATGATTGAACAGGTAACTAGAAATAATAGTATATCATAGTATAGATGTAGTGTTCAAATATAGTACATCGTCTTCAATCATAGGCTCAAAATGCCTTATGATCGGAAAAATTGATACAAAAAATGAGTCTAGAAGTCAATCATCCGCTATCCGTGGTGATGATCACGATAATACACCACTGCTCGTGCCACCCTAGTCAAAAACCTCTTGAATAGTCCAGGAACACCAATGACATATCTCTGTAGACGGAGCGGGATATCATCTATGGTGGTCTCAGGAATATCTATAGTGAGTTGCTCCAAATGGTGCTCTAAATCAGTCAGGATCTCTGCAGTCTGATCTTGTGGGGGTGGTGGTGGTGGTGCTGCATCCCTTTGCCTCTGGTCAAAGGGGCGGAGAATGGCTGGTCGACTCGGACCCACATCTGCATTTGAAATTTTTGTTATTAGTTTTGGACGATTTAAAATCAAAATAAAAAATTAGAAATTAGAACATGTCAAAAAAGATTTTTTTTACCTGACTCGTTCCATTGAGCTCCTGGAGGAAGGGGCATTTACCGGTCACCACGAAAATCCATGCTAGCATAAGGAAAATACTCTATCACAAAAATTTAGCATTCCAGCCAACGAAAATATGTCGAGGGAAATCGAACAATCTCCCCACCCTCGCTGTGGCGGGCCATCAAAGCAACTCAATGAACCATCCTAGGCTCTCGAGGTCGACCAACATCAACAGGAATATGCTGCAGGGCTAACATAGGGATCCTCTCTAGAGAAAATGTCACGACAATGGATCCATACCCGAAGTTGTTTAACTTCCCATTCTTTGCTCTGGTAAGTTAGCCTTTCACATTTTCCAACACTGCCTCGCACCAATTGAATATGGTGCCTCGAAAGCAATCTACTGCGATGCGCATCTGAGATACAGTGGCTACATGCAAAGTTTCACTTCCGCACAACTTGACAACAGTAAAAGCGATCACTTTTAGCTCGGGATGGATGATAGTTTTTATGTCAATCCGTTTGTCTCGGGGATTGGCTTCATCATTACAGAACTCTAATTGTAGGCTGAAAACAGACTGGCCACCTAGCCTAGCCCCAAATAGAGATAGTTATTTGCCTCTCTTAGACAAAACGGTCAAGAAATATATGTCTTCCAGCTCAATCTCGAGCCGGTGACCTCTGATCATGAAACACTGGTCCTGAACATCCCATTTACTCACCAACCAAGTAAGAAGATCCACTTGAGCTCTCATGCCACTGATAGCCCAAAATTTTTAAAGCCCGCATGCTCTTAAAACTTGCAAAATTGGTTGATGAATCATTGCTGCTTCATCTACCTCCTCATGTTCCCATTCTTGCCAAATGAGTATTGTAGATATCCTATAACAAGTAAAATGAAGGATTAGAATCATTTTGAAGAATTTTTTTTGGGTAATTTAGGAAGAAAATATGTTTTTAAATTCATTACGGTGCCCCCAAGCTTTACACTCAGGGACAGTGCGTAGCTCCACACGAGCCCTGTGTTAAAAGTGCGGGGCCCCGACATTTTCCTTTGTGGAAAAATGTTGGGGTCTACAGGTACCCAATGTCTTACCTACGGACCCCCGAGGGCGGATTTTTCAACATATTTTCCTCCCAAAAATGAAATTTTGACCCTAATTTAAAAAATTGAATGGATGAAAAGCAAGATAAGGAGGTTTTGAATTACCTAAAACAGATGGTTTTCGATTCCGACAGTCGGTTTGCCCAGAATCTTCTCCGAAGCATTTTTTTCCAAGAGCTCTAAAAACTTCACTCCAAACTCAAACAGTAAAAATGAACTTGAAAAAATCCTTTTTATAAGTTTTTTCGAATAGATGAATTTTAAATTTGTTTATTTTTCACTTTAAAAAGTCGGTTTTTCAAAATATTTTTTATTATTGAAACATGTATGTTTAATTTTTCGAATTTTTGTGCAGAATAATGGATTTTTCAGGCAAAATGGTCATTTTTTACGAAGAGTAAACTTTTATCACTTTTTCGGGCTCTTTAAAATTTACGAAAAAGCAAAACCATGGATTCTTGATTTAAGCCCTTTTCAGACTCTATAAAAATGAAAATATTTCCGAGTACTTGATTATTCGAACTCGTTAAAGTTAATGAACGATCGTCCCTTCAGTATAAGTTTACCCCTTTTCGGGACTGAAATGGACTATTTACGAAAAAGGTATACATTGACTAATCATGGTCAATAGTGTTCTCTCTTGCATTATTTTATCCTTTTTCGGGCCTAAGAGACTAAAGTTACGAAAAAGAACACCCATGGATTTTTCTTAAGTTTTTTCTTCTGACTCCTTATAAATGAAAAAAATTGAGTTTCTCCTATACTGGACTTGTTAAAATTTAACATTAAAGGGCCTGTCGATTACAAATAGGAATGGACCACTCCTTCTTATGGTTTTATTTTAAACTAAGTTGGACTCATCCGAAGGATGAGCTTATAAACAAGAAAATGTTATCCTCCTCAAGCTTGTCAAAAATAAAGAGGTACTTGCCAGAAATGGTGGGGGAAAAGAGAGAAAACATATTCATTTGTTACACTTTGATTTGTAAAAGCATTACACCACTCTTGAACATGACACTTTTTGTCACACTTCTACCTGGGTTGGGAAATCCTTTGCCTATCAGTTAATCAAACCACATTGAAGGTCTTCAGCCGGTTTCTGGGTATTAGCTTAGGGCAACTGTCACCAAACCATCTGCAGTGTCATTATGTGTTCAAGAGGATAGTTAGACAAACCATTCATTTGAAAACACTTGTTTCCATTCGCGTTGGCCATCCCTGAGTTAGTCCTCGCAAAAAATTTCTTCAAAACTTGATCTACGGTTTCGTGTCGTGAGCATGCTTACAATGGATCACTTTTTATCGACGACAACTCGTCATCTAGGAATTTGATCTAGAATCCATCAGTACCTTGGAATCTGCATGCCTTAATGGCAGATTTCTCGCCTTCGACGACAGGTTACATCATTGACCTTCGACCAAATGATTCCGTGAAATGTTCGACTTCAGATCACTTATTCACATTTCGTGGATTGTAATGAGTACTTTGAGAGCCATTGTCATTATTGGTGGTTTATCTCACACTTGTAAACAATTCACATCATTGACTGGTAATCAAGTGGTTTCTACCATGTTCGACTTCAACACATTTAATCGCATGGATAGAATCGTACTAGTTTGGGAAGCAAAAATTAAGACCCTGAATGTAGTTTCCACCATCCAGGCTGCGAGGAGTTTTATTATTCATTATGTAGTAGACTATTCATTACGGATGGCTGTGCCCATGGCGTGTCTACACTATTGATGTAATATTAAAATCATTTTTGTATCAGAACAATTTTAGTTAGGTTTTATCTGAGTATGGGAATGCCTACCTCAGCGATGATATATATACATATATGTGTTGCGTTGAATGTTTTTACAGGGTTCCGACTAGGGTGTCCACAGGCTAATCCTTGAAATGATAAAGCACATCACTCTTCGAATACTTTCATACTTCGCACTTTAGGGGGCAATTTGTTACACTGAAATTTGTCACCATGACATTTTAGTACTCCCTTAGAAGTCTACAATATCAAAGTTCCTAAATTCAAGCCTTGAAACTAAGAAAAAATCTCATAAAAGCCTTAAAACTCTTGTACCACACTTTCTCTTAGGATTGCCTGCGGTACCACACCTTTTGGCTATAGATCATGCGTAACCAAACACACTTTCTGTTTATTAAAAGTGCGGACCCCTGTAAAAGATAAGAAAAGGCACAAGAAAAATCTAGAAGCTTAGTTTAAGTCATTTTTGGAAGCTTCTAGAAACATTCCTGCGGTGGAAAGTCCGCTCCTTTCATGTTCATGCATCCCATCCAATAAGGAGCTAACTCCTTGATGTAAGGAACTAATCCCTTTGAAGGATGATTCTATCCCTTCTTGTATAGAGTTGTAACCTCCTCTCTTCCATCAATAAAAGAGGCATAGGGCAGCCTCAAAGGGTTACAATTGATGAGTTGAAGTTTTAGTATTGTTAGAGGTGAAATGTTGTTGAAATTCAGACCCTTTTAGCTAAGATTTTATGTGGGAAGGATTACATACCTGTATGTATCTCGGTTGGAAGAGTTTAAGGCTTTTTAGAGTAAAGGAAACGCCTGTTCCGGACCCCAAGAAGGCCTGTATGACATCAAGACGAACACAGTTGTAAGGCTCTTCTTATTTAAGTTAATACAAATAAGTCCGTTTTTCTCAATAAGCTGTCAATTGATTGGTTTATTTTATGGATTCCTTGATTACCATAATAGATATGATTTATGAATATATGCTATGCAGGTGCTATTTGATGTTTGCTTGTTTGTGATTGTAGATCTTCGAAGGCAACTCTTTTGGGTGACTGAAGGATTACTACTACAAACAAGCGTTGGATCAAAGGTAGGATCGTTAAGACTTTATAGCATTTAATTATGAATCGCAATATATCTAGAGAAAGATAGATTTAGTTGTTTTTTTGTTGCTAGCTGTCCGTAGGACACTTGGGAGGTCTGCCTTGTCCGCAAGAACGACTTATCCGTCCACCACACCTGGATGTTTACACTATACTTTTAACTTTTTACAGTCCAAGCACCTAGCCACAAAATCTTCTATGTCCCTCTTCAAATTTGGCCAATAGTAAAACTTCTTCGTTGTTGTTAGCGTCTTCTGATATCCTGGGTAACTTGAATACGGTTTCAAATGAAATTCCATCAAGATCACCTTCTTGAGTTCACTGCTTTCTGGCATATATATCCTGTCTATAAACCTGATCAAGCTATCTTCTGTGAGATGATAGTACACATATGGTGCTCCTCCACCCATTCTTGTACCTATATTTTTATCCTTACATGTACTTGTACTTGTATATGTACCTTTATTCTCTTATAATATGTGTCTAAGCTCCATATATCGGACATCCAGTTCACCTGCCTGCAAGATCCTATATTGTATATTTGTCCCATACGAAATCATATATGCTATATGATTCACTTGTATCTTCCTACTAAGAGCATATGAAACTATGTTCTCTTTACCTTTAATATACCTGATCTCAAACTCGAACTCATTCATCGTGGTCAACCATCTAGCTTTTCGAGCATTTATATTTGGTTGGTAAAATAGATACTACAATCTACTTTGACCACTCATCAAAATTAATCATATACCCATAAGATTGTGCCTCCACATCTTCAATGCATGAATGATCGCTGCCAACTCCCGATCATGTGTCAGATATTTATGTTCATGCTCATTTAGTTTTCATCACTCGTAACATACCACATGTCCTTCCTTCATAAGGAATCCACCAAACCATCTCTTGCAAGAATTTGTACATACAATAAACTCTTTGTCTGGATCAACGATCTTTAACACTGGAGCATGTGTCAACAACTGATTTAACTGCTCAAAACTGACTTCACATTCTTATGTCCATTAGAAATTATTACTTTTCATTTGCAATGATGTGATATGATAAGAAATTTGTGACAAGTTCCTAATGAACCTCCTGTAATAACCTGCTAACCCCATGAAGGACCTTACCTCATCCACATTCCTAGGAGTTGCCCACTCCATGATAACTCTTACCTTTGTTGGATCTACTGTTATGCATTACTTGGAAACAACATGTTCCAAGTAATGTACATGTTATCACTAGGCTAGAACAGGTTGGGTTGTGTCAACCTCCAACCAAGCATAACTATTTCAAACCAAATTTTAATTGGAAGTTAGCCCTTCCAGTATGATAGGGCTCTCTCAAGGAAAATAGTAAAATGTTCTAAAATAAAATTCAATTTGCGGATGACTAACTTTGTTTCTACTTCATGTGATTTTGCAGGTGAGAGAGAGTGTGATGAATGCCACCATTGGGCATGGAGTCAATTAAGGAAAATTAATTACAAAGAACATTGTTTTCATGGAATTTGAGGCAATTTTGGCTTTAAAATGATGTGAAATAAACTTTTACAACTTAAGCATAGTAAAATGAAGGAAATTGGAGCATTGTGACATGAATTCCAAGTAATCAAATTTCTATGAAACTAATAATAACATACAAAACGTGGAGATCAAACATATATAATCTCAATTGAAAAAGATAGTTTGTTGCAGATGTATATTAACTGAAGAAAAAGTTTACAAAGGTGGTCCTCTAACATCATATATTAACCTCATCAAAGTGAAAAATGTACACATATATAGAGAAATGTCTTCATAACAAAAATCTGTCACCTGGGCTAGATTGATGCATAGCTAAGAGACCTAATTCTAATTGAGTTACAAAACATTGAGACTTTATAAGGATATTTTCTATTTTAACAGAATTTGAATACAAATAGGAGTCTCATATTATTTATGGAGTCAACAAATTTTGTTTCTAATCCTCATCGAATGAAACCAAATTTTGAAATGTGTTGTAGTGTTGTGTTTGGAATGTTGAGCTTTTGCCATGTGGATGCTAACCTGCTTTACCTGCTGACCTGTCTTCCTGGAAAATAGAGTCCATTGGTTGATGATGTGGACACTCCTATGACTTGTATCCCATCTAATTCCTTGCTATCCGATTTCCTTAAAACTAATCAAAACTTTATCACGTAGAAAAAAAAACAAAGTTAGGTAGTTTTGTAGCAAAATCTAGTAGAAAATGCAAAAACCACCTTTTTGCTACCCTTCTGACCTTTTTGACAATTATGGGGCCTTCATTGATGTTTTTAGTTAAAAATGTGCCTTTAGAACTCCCTTAGCTTAGGCTTAAACTTGTATTTTCCTCCATGAAAACCTACAACAATTCTGTATCAAATATCTGGCTTAATTATGGGGAGTTACTATGAAACTGTCAATTTTCATAGTTTTTGTTTTTTCTTGGTTTCTTGTGCCTCCTTATCACTCCTAATAGTTTTCCAAACCTATATATTACTAAAATTATTGGATAAACATATCATAGGAAAACGTTAAGGATTTTACCATGTTCAAGGATTACCATCTACTTCAGCAATAATCTTGAGATTTCTCTTTGCAAGTTCCACTTTGATCATTTCAATTTGAGTCTCTAATGATTTGACTCGTCCCTACAACTCTTTCATGTCTGCTTGTAGCCAATTGTTCCTTCTGCTCATGTTTTTCATCATTCTATCCAAAGGCAGAGCCCTCTTCACCATTTTCTAGATTCTTCTACAACCTTTTCATAGTAATGTAGCTGATTTGATATATCTTCATCTAAATCCTTAAACAATAATTTAGATTCAATCACCTCCTGCCTAGATTCTCTTAATTGTTCTTGCAAAACCTCTATTTCATTTTTTTATTGTACAACCTATTTTCATTTCCTTTTCTTTGCTGGCTCTATTTTTCTAAAAGCACCTCTGGCATCTTTTCAATTAGCTATTGTGATCTTGTGACAGGCTTCCTAGGTTTGAAAAAAAAATGGTTCCTCTCATGTAAAGTATGATTGATTGGATCTCTTCCTCTTCATTTTAGTTTCTTCCTTTGTCATTTTTACAAGATGCAATTCTGGACTTTCTTCAATCTCAGTGGCCTCTAGGATATTAGATAGTTTTCCCTTCCAGTTCCTTTGACTTCTAGTCATCCTCCTCTCGGTCCTTGTAGAAGTTTTTAATACTTCCACGCGTTCTACTACATGTTAAGCTATAGGCTCTGCCTTTGATTTTGTTTCTTCCCTAGTGGTTATTGATTAGGATTTGAATCTTTCCTAGGGATGACAATATCTAACTCATAGCCACTTAAAAATAGAAAGGTGATCTAATCTCTGTTCAACCTGTTTAACTCTTCTACAACCAATAATTTAATAAGACCATGATGGAAAATAGAGGTATTACTGGCGTCAAGCTTGGATTGGACCTTGTCAACCATCTTTCCCAAACTTCTATACAGATAAAAGGGAATGTCTAAAGGTTGTTTACCTATGAATTGAAGTAGAAATTTGAAATGGTATTGGTAGACCATGTTGAACCCTCCTTCACATTTGAAGTACTTCTGGATGACCATCAGGAGTTTAGAAAAATTTTCTTTGAGGAAATTCTGGAGATGCCTGTAGTCATATCAATCCATTTGTGCTCTTCCTTAAGAAACTCATCACAATTCAGCAGTTGAAACTTCTACACTTTAAACCACATTTCTCTAGTCCTTGGGATCTTTGTATTATGGGCAATGGTGTCAAGGGACACTGCAAAGTTCATCATGCCCACCTCAAATTCTATCCCTATGAAATTGATAGAAAAGTCTTTGGAAATCTGACCATGGTAACCCTGTATCTTCTGACCGAAACAAAGGCACCCTATGCTGACAAATTCTTGAGTGAAAGAAGGGTCCTCCTCCAATAGCTTCATGTGCATTGGTTCACACCTTAAAAATGATCCTATTTTATATTTCTTCCCTTGTAACATGGCTTCAACACGTTGAGAGTTTCTTGCCTCCTAGAAATTATCTTAAATACAACTAGACCTGCTATTGACACTGACAGACCTTCCCTAGAGATAGCAAGACCAACTCACAAGATAGAAAAACTAAGCTTATGACATCAAAACTAACCTAAAGTGGAAATAGAACAAAATAAGAATGAAGTTATACGGTGTGAGTGTTTTGATCATTTTGGGACTGATTGATAAAAACAAATAGCATGTATTCATAACCCACCGTGACTCTGACCACAACCCCTTTTCTTAAAAATGTAATGTTACCATATCATTACCACAGCAACAGACTTTCATAATAGGACAAGTGTTCGAAAAGGAAAATCTGCTACATAAGTGTTAGGAACTTCCATAACAAACCTTTGGTTTCCTTATCTAAAATTGCTATGAAATTCTATAAAATTATCAAGATTCCAATTATGATCAGATAAGCATGAGACACATGGAAGTGTATTTTAAAATTTATGATAACACCCCACTTAAACTCAACATGACCCTACAAACCGACTTTATGACAAATATGACCTTTGTACATGAACATTATTTTGAGAAAATTCAAAACCCTAACTAATTTAACCAATTGACTTAAAGACTAATCCTATATTTTGGATAATAGTACCTATGTATTAAATAAACTGCATTTTATAAGCTTAGCATACAACTTATGCTCTCTTAGCAATCTCAAAACTACTGATAAATCTTTGACATGATCTTCTTCATTTTTAGACTATACTAATATATCTTCAATGAATACAATAGAAAACTTGTCTGGATAAGGACACAACACACTATTCATCAAGCACATAAAGGTTGTTGGAGCATTAGTTAAACCAAATTGAACTAAAAAAAACTCATAATGTTTGTAGCTATTCCAAAAGGTTGTCTTATGAATGTCATTTTCTTTAATTTGTACCTGATGATATCCTCATCTCAGATCAATCTTCGAGAACAATGTTTCTCCCCTCAACTGATCGAAAAAATCATCAATCCTCAGTAACAGATACCTGTTCTTGATGGTCAATTTTTTCAATTGTCTGTAATCAATGCATAACCTAAGAGTACCATCTTTCATCTTCACAAACAATACGGATGCACCCCATGATGATACACTTGGCATAATGTATCCCTTGTCCAACATTTCTTTCAACTGCAACTTCAACTCTACCAACTCTGGTGTACTCATCATGTAAGGTGCCTTATATGTTGGCACTGCCCTTGACACCAACTCAATAGAAAATTCTACTTCCCTGTGAGGTGGCAACGTTGAAATATTTGCGAGAAATACATCCTGAAACTGTTGTAGAACTAGGTACCTTCTCAAAACATTTGTATCCTTGAATTCCTTACCTTTGTCACTAGAAATGTGCACTACAAATAAAACACACTCTTTCCTGTGATTACGCTTGGCCTGCATAGTTGTAACCATTCTAACTGATGTTGCTTTATTCTTACCCCGCAATACTCTTTCTTCCCCATTGTCATCCAGGGACTCAATATTCTTGTCATAACAATCCACCTTAGTCCTATGAAGATATAGCCAGTCCATACCGAAAATCATGCTATATGATCCTAACAGCAATACACTCAAATGTGTTGATGTAGACATACCATTCAAGTCAAATGCACGAGCTCTTACCCAATGATGAACTCTCTTCTTTGTACATGTAGCCAATTGGCCTAACTAAGATTTTTTATGTACTTATTTATTCAAACCACACTTATCCACCAGGTCAGGATTAAGATAGCTGTAATTAGATCCAATGTCAATCAAAATAGAAATAGCTTGATCACAAAGCTTACCATCTGTCTTGATAATAGACGCCTAGTGATATGTCGTCTCGTTATGCAGCGTTTCACAGATCCTGGGACTACTCTATACAACATCTACCACTGTCTATGCCTCTTGGGCACTGTATATTTGTGGTCTACCACCACGATGTTGTGAAAATTTCTCCTGCAATGGTTTTTGCCACAAGTCCAACACTATATAGGCTTCCATCCTTCATCCTTATTATACTCCTCATATCGAAGTCCCTGTCCTCTACCAGATGAATTGAAATTCTTATGTGGTGCAACATTCTATTTGTTAAATTTATCCTAAGGTCTTGCTCAATTCTTGTCCCATTTTCCTTTATTCTTATCATTACCTTTTCAGTTCTACATAGTCTTAGATTTGCACTTCGATTTCTCATAACAATGATTTAGTTTCTGAATGGCCTCCACTAATGATCTAGGCTCATCAAACTCAATCCTATATTTAAATGTTATCAACAACCCACCGATGAACCTCTGAATCTTGGCCTTCTCCTCCTCGAGGTAAGGCACATACTTCAACAACTCTATAAATCTGCTAGTCTATTGCTCATCGATCATAGATCCCATATTTAGTTCAGAAAAAAAAATTGCCTATCATCATAGTATCTCTCTCATAGATACTTCTTCCAGGATAGTCTCTCGAATTCACTCCAAGTCAATTACTGCTCATAAATATCCCTGAAATTTTTCACATATTCCCACCATATATTTTCTTTACCTTTGAGGCTGAATGTAGTTGCTCTAGATTCCATGTTTTTTGAGTAATCATGTAACCTAAAGAACTTCCTCATACCAAGCAACCATGCTTCTACATCCTATTATTTCTTCATTTATCTATCAAATGTAGGTGCTTTTTCTTTGTTAAACTCATCCGAAAAATATCCCCTATCATTCCTCCTATAAGGATGATAATGACGATGATGATTATGCATGTTAGAACCAGAACTAAAATAATACTTGTGTCTATCACCTCTCCTATTCGGAGTGTCCAAGAACTTTCCATATTTGATCATGTCATCTCTATCTAACATATGACCACCATGAGACCTACTACCATATGCCTCGTTAGTCCCATCCTCCTACCATATCTGATCTGAAGTGACCCTCATCGTGGCAACTCTGACAAACTCTGAAGGATTACTGCATTAATCTCTGCATGCTTTTCTTGTGACTATATGATTATGTCATTATATGCATTACAACTCCCTATTTCTTCCTTCAAACTTCTCAGTGCATCTGCTAGGTCAGAAGAGTGCCCAACACCATGTTTCTCATCTGATTAATAGGGAGAATATTTGTAGTCTACCATCTTCCTAGTCATATTTGATTTCTTCCTACAAGGAATTTCATGTCAACTAAACCAATTCACAATAAACCAATGTACCTTAGCATAATTCGGGGAGGATATCTCATCTGCAAGATTAATGAATCAATGTAATACGTGTATATACATAATCATAACAACATATAGACATATAACACATAAACATCATTATCTCCAGAGTCCAGTTGCTAATCCATGACCATATCAACTACACATACCATGACCTAATTCATGACAACAACAACCATACCAATTTACACTTTCCAACGTGTAAGCACTTGACATGCATAAAAAATACATAACCAATCATGCAATCATGACAAAACATTCCACAACATCCACATCAATCTTCACATGATGCAGACACCATTGAACTCAGACCAATGCCATGCATATGCAACAAGCACATATACCACAAACATAAGTAACACATATGAAACTAACGGGAATGCATGACCAACACACCACCCATCCAGTCTGAGTGGTGAACCATGCTCTGATACCACTCTATAACCCCCTCCTCCCACATCTACCCAAGTAACCAACCAACCGGGGTAAAATTGTGACGAAGAGTTACTATGATATGATTAAACCTCATAGGTCAGCTTAAGGAAGTGGAACTGACACCATAGAACAACATATACCTTCTACACATGCTACAGGACACCCAGGAGCCATCCCAACCTTCCAAGCGGTTAGCCCCTGATCCAACCTCACATTTTCATGCATCAATCCCCTAGTCGCTCCCTTGACATGGGCAAGAGTGTGACTAAAAGCCTCCAGTCGCACACAAAACATGGGTATACATGTGATTTGGGACCTGTCCTAGTATTTATGAGCATACGACCTCAATTTATGTGCCACTTTTTCATGTCTGGAGCCCATGTCACTACCCAAAACTCCATGACACTTTTAGAACGTAAAGATAGCAACAAAGTAACGTTTTAAATGAAAACATTTAAACAAGGAATTGAATGGACCCCTACTAGCCATGACAAATGTTTCGTCAAACATGTCACAAGTATTTAATCTATAGGTTTAAACAATAGATCTAAGCATAGGCAGGGAAAATTTTAGGGGCTAATATTTGTAGGTGGGCTAATTTTCCATGATTTTTCCAAAAAAAGATTTGCCAATTTCCATTTTTATCTAAATATGATTCGCCCACATTTTATAGTCTAAAATTATTTTACATTAAAGATCACCAAAATTTTATATAGACTAATATCAAATCATTAGAAATCTAAATATTTTTACAAAAATATTGCCAAACATTTTACAATTTTCATATTAGGGACTTGTAAGTTTCGCCAAGGTTTCTAAAGTTTAAGATAAACTTCCATCCTTAAAATTTTCGTTGAGCATAGGGGTCTCATACTTATCTGATAATATTTAAGAAGCATTGTTTCCTCATCTCATTAACTGAATTATCTTTTATTTGTTCCTAGATACATTATTCATTCATTTACAAATCAAAACATGATGAGATCCATACATCATCATTGTCATAAAACCCATTCATAACCAAAATATAAACAAAAAAAATGACAAACACATAACAAACATATAAGCCATATATTAACAAGCGTATTCACCCATCAACACAAGAGGAAAACAACTCTTATTTCCAGAAGAAAAATAAAAGCAATTTTGGGACTTTCACATTCTACCCAACCATAGACATGACTGAGAAAAATATCTCTTCAGCCTGTCACCCAGTGCCATATTCCAAGCATGAATGTGGGATCTCATAAAACTCATCAATAAAAACCAAACCAGGGCTTCCAGAGGCCAAAATACCTCAACCCTCATCTAGTGGCTCCATCTCATGGTCAAACATCACTAACCATCACCAGATTGGTCCCTACCCAAGTTTACCATGGATCTAGAGTTTTTGTTCCAACCAGGGCTTCCAGGACTAGTAACTCAACCCATAGTTTTCATTGGGCTTCTAGAGAATTTGTCCAACCAGGGCTTCCAAGACTAGTAACTAGACCCACTATGTGCTTCCAAAGCAGTTGTCCAACAAAGGGTTCTACGACTAGTAACTCAACCCAAGTTTTTATAGGGTTTATAGTGTGTTTTTCCAGCCAAGGCTTCGAGGAACTAATAACTCAACCCACAACGAAAGGAACATGAAAAGTAACCAAAAAAATAATAATGCAATAAACCCGCAATGCCATGGTTATCTAGGAAATGGAAAGGCTAGGAAAATCAATTGTCAATCTAGGCATTCCTCCATGATAATGGCAGATCATGACCAAGAAACCCCATGCATATGCCATGCATGCAAAAAATTGTGAGGAAATCATACATGAAACTCGGTACCTATAAGAAAAACATGATGTAGCTATAGATCCCAATGTCCTCTTGCGCTTTCATGCTATTCATTTGCCTTCTTGCTCCAAAACTCAAAGTATGTCACACTCTCAAAGAGTGCTCCAAGAACCTCTAAGTGTCCAAGAGTATGAGAGAGAGAGAGAGAGAATATAATGAGAGCTCCAAAATTGAACTGAAAAAAGTTTAGCAATTGATCCTCAGAAGACTTTATATTAATTAGGCCTCCAATTTCTTCAATTTTCCATTATTTTCCTTCATTTTCCTCCTTACATGAAACCTGTAACCTTTCACCTCCCTTTTCTCCTAATTTCCATTATTTTCATAAATAAATGCCAATAAATGCCACTTTGCCTTTCCAAAGGCTTAGCCATTTCCTTTTCCAATTTCCATTGTCATAATAAACAATATGAACACTGACACTAGGATTTTTTTTCCCAACATTCAGCTTGGAATATGTATCCCATGACCTTGGTTATTATTTTTCCTTTATTAACTTTTATTACATGTAATTTTCACCAGGGTTAGTTAAAGCCATGTAAGTATAATATTCTCGACTAGGAACGGCTCATTGCCAAGTTTAAAAATAATTTTTCCAAGAGGGATCATAGATGGCTAATGCTAGGAGGAAGAGTAATATGATAAAGACAGTCTTTCTTAGCTTTTGTGTATTTTGGATGCATCTTTTTCATATTCCCCAATTAGTCATCAACAAAATCGATTCCATAATCGCTAAAGTCCTATCGTCTGGTTCAGGTGGCATAAAAAAATTTCATCTATTGAATTAAATTCAATTTCCAGGCCTGTTACGCTAGGGGGATGGGGCAACATATATTATTTTAGATTTAATTTGACATTATCAGCATCGAATCTTTGGAGACTTTTCAACAAAAGGGGTTTGTGGAAAAGTATCATGTTTGGAAAATACATTCAGCAGGTCAATTTAGAGGAGTGGGTTGCTATAGGGGCTCCATCAATTTCAAGAGCTTCGATTATTTTGTGAAGCTTCAGACAATAAATCATATGGATTTCCAATAATCTTCGATGGTTGTACAAAGATGGTTAGAAAATCAATGTAGGATTGGATGCCATTAAAGGGTTACCTAGTAGTCACCTTCTTCCAATATCAATCATCAATATTCTTAACATGTAGGGGATATTAACACTTAGTAACCTTTGGGATAGTTTTCGAACCAAATTTGTTGCTCCTAACTAACCTAATGCATGGTAGATTAGAATTCTGGTCAATTTGATGGTCGGGTATGAAGGCTATCGCAACCTCCTTTGCATGGCTGGCATCTGCCTTACCCAGAGACACAATAAGCTTGTGTGGGGAGGTCATATCGAGAATGAAAAGATTCCTGTTAAGGAATTATATGTCCATATTACTTCAATTTTGGTTGAGTATGAAGGCTATCGTAGCCTCCTTTACATGGTTGGCATCTGCCTTACCCAGAGACAGGATAAGCCCGTGTGGGGAGGTCATATCGGGAATGACAGGATTCCTGTTAAGGAATTATATTTCCATATTAATTCAACCTCCCAATCGTTTCCCTATTCAGAATGCATTTCACAACTGTGGAAGTGGGAAGCCCCATTAAAGATCAAATGATTGTTGTGGTTATTTATCCATAATAATATTTTGACTTGGTATAATATGCTTAAAAAAGAGTTCGTGGGACCTAACAGATGCACACTCTGTGGGGTCGATTTGCGGGATTGTATCCATATATTTTTGAGATGTCCCTTTATTGTTGCGATATGGAAGGAGGTTTCTACACTTTTAGGAGTATTTATAAACATTCATTTCTCCTTTATACATGATTGTATTAGCCAATGGGCTCTCTGAGTGAAATCCCTTAGGAAGGTCCCCCTTTACGTCCTATGGGGCATTTGGAGATATATAAATACCCATATATTTGAAGGAAAACCTCCTGATATAAAGATTTCTTCCCTGGGAATTATGGCATATTTGGAGAAAGATTGAATTGAACCCAAAATCATGATACTATATGGTTTTTATCGAAATTTGTTTAAGCGCAAAATGAGAATATCAATGCACTACATTGACAGGGAAAATTCATGGAATTTCATGGACACTAGCGAGGGAATGTCCAATGGAAAGTGTTGACCGTCAAGGTAATAAACGAGTTTCCATCAAACCAACCTTTCAAATTTTAATTTCGTGTAGTCTAAAAAAGTCCAAAAATTAGCCTTGAAATAATGAAAATTCTGCTAAGATTATGACAAAATCCGAGATTTGTTTTTTGAAACTTGGGTTACAGTGGTCAAACTTCAGGATTTTGGGTGCCGTAAGGGTTCTTGATGGTGTTGAATCCATTTCTACCATAAAAAAATGATTCAAACACTAACATTATGATTTTTTTATTTTTATTTTTTATCCGATTACACCAATAAAATTGTCAACGAGGCAAATTTGTGGCATTGGTAGACAACACCATTTAATTTAACACATCCTAGTAAACTTTACAAGAGCTTGTATGATTCACTAAATTATAGAGTAGTCATTTTTTTAAATAATCAGTTGTGTAAATGGTAATTAATTAATAAAAGAAGAATGTAAAAAAACATAAAAATACTTTTGGTATAATAACAAACATATAACTATTAAATAATAATTTTTATGGAATGTGTTTTATTTTCAAGAGAAAATCGTCACAGTTACAATAATTTATTATTATTTATAATTTTTTTTTTAAAGCTTGGTAGGGCCTTCCTTTTTCATTAATATAAAAGCAAGTTACATCCACATAACAGATAGTTAGGTGGCCTCAAATTTCTTAGACAGAAACCAAATAATAAAATAATGTCTTTCTAACCAAACTAGTTAAGTTTGAATGTCTTTTCCTTGCCTGAAATCTACATGCCTAAAAACAAAACTATCAACATTGTGAAAACTAAAAGCTTTCCACATATAGAAAAGAAAAGAAAACTGATAGACCAACTAACAAACTACTTTGCTCCATTGTCAGACACAGACTCCACCAAAGCCAGGTCCTTAGCATTGGATCTTGGGAGCTCTATCTATGGGATAATGAAAGGGAGATGTTATTCTATTCACCGAAGGCAACCATCTTGTTTTTGCATCTGAAACTGCATCTTATGAAATTCTTGTTTATAGCGAGGAAAGTCCTACACTATTGCTGGCCTACCCACAGAGACCTGCTCCAAAGCCTTTGCTAAGATTCTCTTCATAGACCAATACAAGAACAAGGTCTGTTTAAATTTAGTGATGCGACCACGAGTGTGCCCTGGATCCGACACCATAGCCTGCCATTCCTCTGCATTTATTTCCATGGTGTCAGCATGACGATTCAATTATGCTTCCCATTGCTTAATTAACTACTGGATTTCCTCTGAGGTGCCTTCACAATAAGTTGTAGTTGCATCATTTATGATGTTGGCAACTAGTTTTTGACCCCTCTATTTTCCCCCAGAAGAGCTAGGTTTCCCTGCTATCGTGGCTCCCCTGGTTCTTCTGCTTCAGCCCCTCAGGGATGGTCTTTATGCCTTTTTATTTTCCGAATGATCCATTTTCATGTGATTACAATTTATAGTGGGGAAAATGGTTAATCATATTTCTTGCACAGGTGGTAGCCCGAGCCCAAAAGCTCCCAACTTCCAGGTGACACTACCACTTTGCACACTTGCCAAGGAAAAAACATGAAACAAAGATTTCCAATCAAGAACCTAAGGGGCTTCTCCCCTTCTCTTCCATTGAATTCATTCCTTACCTATTGACCCAAACAGAGATATGACCTCCATAACCAAGATCCAACTAACATAACAATAAAAAATTGGTATGGAGAGAAAACCATATCATATTCCACAAAGACAAACTTTGTTCCCGAACCAAAGGAGAGTCACAAACATACATTAGAGATGGCTCCTAGAGGGGAAGAGACCATAAAACCCACATAGGAGTTTCTAGGGAGAAATTATGCTCCAATAGAACTAGAGAAAAAGCCCCAACCCATCCCAAAAAAATTCTGGAAGACAAGACCCATGAACGAAACTGCAAAATACCCATCCCAAAGTCAAAGCGATGCCATGCCAAGACAGAAGGATGTCCTAGGGACATACCATAGTCACAGATATGCCATATAACCCTATCCTAGATAAGATAATCCTGAACGGAACAAACATAGATAAAATTCGAGGAAGTTGGACTCGTTTCAGAAGGCAAACAAATGCATGTAGATGCATGAAATCTCTATTTCTTTGAAATCTCGATGATTCAAAACCATACAGTCCCAATTCCATCAAACAATTAAGTCATTGCATGGAAGATAGAAAGGAATGGAAGATCACATACCAGTTTACCCACGCTAGGAGAAGCCTAGACCACCATCTCGTTTGTTTTTGTGTCGATACATAGAGCCCAAAACCACCCTTCAACACACCTCTGTTGTGAACTAGACACTTACCAACTTTTCTCACAAGGTAACTTACCAAATGCCAAAACCAAAATTCAATATCGTTATCACCTCCTGCGAGAGTATTAAAACCATGCATGCATAGAGCCACCACACCATATGCCCCAAGCACATGAAGGGTGGTGGGTTTGTACCCCGAGAGCACCTTCATTAATTTTCCATAATGGAGATACTGTCTAGCTTGCACCCTGATCGAGGGACTTATTATTTATAAATTATTATTATTCTCAGTAGGTGTTTAAAAAAAATATAAAGACCATGAGGTACATAACAATAACTTAAAAAATATAATTTGTTTTTCAATCCAAGCCTTTAAACCTAAACCATAAATTATTTATGTTTCTTTTTTTAATTTTACATGTTAGAAACCACCAACAATTAATTGGGGCAAGTATTGTTGTTTAACATTCATTATATGTTAGCGATTTTCATTTATTCCCACCACTATTTAAAATTTATTAATTTTTATTGCTATGCATTTATTCCATATTTCACTACAACACCACAAGGTGTATGATACCCTCTCTCTAAATTATTCTATTTGTAATGTAACTAACAAGAATGTAATGGATAATATGTCAAACAACAAGTTAATTGCTAAAGACCATGAAGCTCGACAAGTTAATTGATAAAGACCATAAAGACCATAAAGACCATAAATCTTTAGCACCACTTGAATTTATATGTATTCACTAGTTTCATCATTACATCTACAAAATTCTAAAACTTTTAACTCTCCACAATGATTTTTCTGTCTTCTAGGTGATCCGGATTTATGCAGGAACGCAACAGAATACAAAAATAACCATAAACATAGAGATGAAGTGGACATAAGGCTTCATTTCATTAATATCAAATAACAGAAATATGCGTACAAACATAATAGAAATAAAATAGCTAGGGTGCTGGTAGCGAATCTCTGAGAAGAGATGTGGTGGCTACAGGCCTCTAAACTGTGTTACAATGAGGCTCGAGGGCCTATTAATTATGGAGAAACAATGGAGAACTCTAAACTTCCAAAAACCTAACCCTAGGAGATGAAGTGCCAAAACTATGGGCCCCGTTTGGGTAAATTGATGTTTTGACTTCCCGGGGACATAAATTCAACATACTATCTCCGTTTGACGCACATGATACATCATTAGAAAGATCTATCCAAGGACTACAAATGTATCCACAAATATAAATTTCAGCACGGAATCATATTTGCTGAAAAAACGATGCCCAAAAAAAGTCGTTTAGGGCCTCAAAACGGCTCCAGAAGTTCAGGACCCGAAAAACTATTAAAAATAGTAAGTTGTGCCGAAACTGAAAAAATAAAAGAGACAATGGTGGGGCCCCAAGTGGAATAGGCAGGTGACCACCAATATCCACCTGGACCATTCCTCCCCCCTTAGGAATCAATGGTCCCCATTGCGTTAAGTTCCTCCATGAGATGAGGAAACTTCTGCTGAACTTGGTCCCTAGTGAACCACTTTCCTTGGTGCAGGAGTTGGCCAGCTTTGACAACCCGATACAGTTGGATATTTTGTTGGCGAGTGTTCTTGATTTGCATGTCTATGATACAATCTATGGTGGTCTGTTCCATGTACTCTGGGTTTAATTCTGTTGGTGTGAGTTGTTCTGCAATGTCAGAGGTGTCTAGTAGAGGTGGGAAGTAAGGACAAAGGAAGTCCACATTGAATATTGGGTGAAAACCAAGGAATGGTGGAATACTAAGCTCGAATGCATTGTTCCCTATAGCCTTGGTGATGGTATACGGCCCGTATCAGAGTGAGCGAAGCTTGCGATGGGGTCCAGTGAGGCGCTCCTTCTACAAATGTAGACACACTTTGTCGCCCACCTGGAAGTTGTGTGACACCCGATGTTGACCATGGCGTTGCTTGTACTTAACATTGGCTCTGTCCAATATGTCATGAACCTGTTGGCGGATGTGCTGAATGCGCTTGATGAAGCTATTTGCTTTGTCAACTTCAGACTGGACATGAGCCGGATCGGCCTGAGTAGTTGAAAATGGCATGGCTATGTCAATGGGACATAGTGGCTGGAATCCCAAGCCCACCTGAAAGGGGCTATGGCCGATTGACATGTGGAGAGCCTGGTTATAATTGTGTTGCACATAGGGGATTCTCTCGTCCTATGTGCGTGGATGCTTTGAATTGTACATGCGCATAATGTGTACAATAATTCTATTGACGACCTCTGTCTGGCCATCTGTTTCGGGATGGAAAGTTGTGGACTTGGTGAGCTTGGTGTCTAGCATTGACCAGAGGCTGGACCAAAATGTGCTAAGGAACCTGCTATCTAGATCTGATATGATAGACTATGGGATCCCAAAGTGCACCCACACTCGTTCAAAGAAGAGTTTAGCAGTGGCTTCTGCAGTGATATTCTTCTTGTAGGTCGCCATAATGGCCATCTTCGAGAATCTGTCGACAACTACGAAAACACAGTCATTTCCATGCTTAGTAGAAGTCAGGCCCGACATGTAATCCATGGAGATGGATTCCCAAGGTCAAATAGGGATAGGTAGCGGAGTATATAGGCCTTGCTTCTTGACGGTCGGTTTGGAAATGGCACAAGTAGTGCAGGATCTGATGTGCTTCCTGACATCCTTTCGAAAGGTTCGGCCAATAGAAATACTTCTGCAGTACTGCTACTATTTTCTCGACCCCGAAATGCCTAGTGACTCGACTGTAGTGTGCTTCCCATATCATCTTTGCACGCTCGCTTGAAGGAACACAAAGGTGTCCTAGGTGACATAAAAGTGAATCTTGGAGGTGAAAATTTGGAACTTGCGTACCCCCCAAGAGTGCCTTGTATGTGTGGCCGAAGTCTGGGTCACTCTCGTAGAGAAGCAGCCAATCAGAAGTCTCATGCCCACAAGAGTTGAGAATGGTGGTGAGCGCCTCGATCGGTGGTCGGCTGAGGCAATCTACAACATTATTGGTGCTACCCTTCTTGTACTTGATGTTCAAATGAAACTGCTGCAAATATGTGGACCACTTTTGATGGTGATCATTCTGCAACTTCCCTTGTGTCTGTATAAACTGCAGGGGCTGGTGGTCTGTGTGGATGATTCTTTCCTTCCCCGAAATGTAATGCTTCCATTGTCGACAAGCTTGCACAATGGAATACATTTCTTTGTCATAAGTGGGATACTTGCGAACTGTGTCAGACAATGTCTCACTGTGATATGCCACTGGATGTCCCTGTCGAGTAAGAACTGCCCCAATAGCATAGTCAGAGGCATCTGTCTTAATCTCAAATGGTTGTTGCAAGTCTGGTAATGTGAGCACTGGGGCAGAACAGAGACGATTTTTCAATTCTGTGAATGCCTTCTATTGAGATTTCGACCAAAATAATTTTTCTCTCGCTCCTCCCTTGGTGACTTGACTCAAGGGCCAAGTGATATGAGAGAATCCCAACACGAACCAACGATAGAAATTAGCAAGACCCAGAAAGCTGCGAAGCTCTGTTATAGTGGTTGGGGCTGGCCAATCTCGAATGACTTGGATCTTGGTTGGATCCACATTCACCCCCCTTTCATCAATAATGTATCCCAGATATTGAACTTGGGTCATGCCGAAAGTGTACTTCTCCAAATTGGCACACAACTTGTGTTGCCGCAGTGTTTGGAGGACTTCTCGGATGTGGTGGAGGTGCTCTTCCCAAGTTTGGCTGAAGATTAGAATGTCATCTAATTACACCACTACAAATGAGTTGGTGAATGGCTGCAAGATGTCGTCCATCAACCTCATGAAGGTTGCGGGAGCATTCGTCAACTCGAAAGGCATGACCAGCCATTCGAAAAGGCCTTCCTTAGCTTTGAAGGCAGTCTTCCACACATCGGAGGGTTCGATTGGTACCTGGTGATACCCAGACTTCAAGTCAATATTGCTGAAATATTTTACCCCTTTGAGTTGGTCCAGAATGTCATCAATCTGTGGGATTGGGTACCTATTCTGGACAGTGATCTTGTTTAGTGCCCGATAGTCAATACAGAGTCTCCACGTCCCATCCTTCTTCTGTACCAACACGATCGGGCTCCCACAGGGTGATGAACTTGGTCGGATGTGACCTTTCAGCAGCAGCTCCTAAATGTGCCTCTTGATTTCATCGTTCTTCAGAACAGAGTGCCAATAGATCGGTCCATTGGGTAGCGGCGCACCTGGGGTCAGATCAATTGGGTGCTTGACCTGACAGTGCAGAGGAACCCCTGTGGGTGAGGTGAAGATGTCCCCGTACTCCTCCACAACCTTTTCCATTTGTTGTTGTCGTGCAGAGGAGCCTTGTCTGGAGGTTGTGGCCACAGTCTTCTTCTTGCCCTGGGGGCGGATCATCAGGAAAACAAATTTCTTGGTTTGGGAAATTAGCTTATTGCATTGTTTTGCAGTAACCAAAGAGGTAGCGGTAGGAGGTGGTACCTCTGGTATCCTGTACAACTTATTTCCCAAAGTAACAATAATAGCATGAGGCCGAGACTCATACACAACATGACGCTTCCACAAGTATGGTTGTCCTAATAATACATCAGAAACATGAATAGGAGCAATGTCACATAATACCTCATCCGTGAAGGGCTTAATGCTATATGGAAGGTGACACTGCTCGCTGACGCGGAGATCTCGTCCTTGGTGAAACCACCCGATGGTGTATGGATGTGGGTGAGCTGTGGTCGGCAAGCCCAACTGCTTCACAACATCTACTGAAATGAGGTTCTTTTGGCTCCCATTATCGACAATGAACTATATCGAGGATCCCTTTACCCACATCTAGGAGTGGAAGAGACGTTCCTCCTCCTCTGGATCTTCCAGTTCCTCCTTATGGATCTTTGTAGTGGCAACAGTGGCATTGGGCTCCGCATCAATAATCTGTTTCCCTTTGTCATTCCCCTTGTCAGGTTCTGATTCAGAGTCAGAGCATGCATCTAACTCAGAAGCCCTCATCTCGGCCAGCAACGACTGCTTGGCCCGAAACTCACTTATGTTGTGAGTAGAGCTCTTATGGAACTCACACCACTTCCTCGTGTCCTTCTTTGGCTTTGTGACATTTTTCTTTGCTTGTGGCTTTGAGAAGTTGTCTTGAGCCTCCATGCCTTGGCTTTGTCCTTTGTTCTGTGGTTTGGGAGCACCTTTCCCTTGCTTTTGATTCGCAGATCCAAAGTCTCGTTTCTTCTGTTTGAATTTATGCTCAATCTTGGCAGCATACCGGTATGTTGTACCAAGCGAGGAGATGTCGAGGAACTCCATTTCCTCCTGAATGTATCTGTGCAAACAACTGCAATACTTTAAACACTGTTATCGATGAAATAGGTAACCTGACCTCAAAATGGAAACTCTAGCCCAAAAAGACTCACAAAACATGAAAAAACACCCAAAAAACAAAAAAAGTGTATTCCAGAACGCATTTGGTTTTTTTTGAAGGTCAAATTTCAACATTTTATAAAATTATGCTAAAAACAAAATTGTTTCTTGAAAAAAGGATTGAAAAAACACCCTCAAAACAAAACCAGTTGATGCTGGAATAACAAAAAAAAAAAATTGTGTCATATTTTTGACATTTTTAAAAACAGAAATAACATTTTTTAATTTTTAAAATTCAAACATTAAAAAAAAACCTAAAATTTAAGAAAAATAAATAAATTTAAAAAATAAAAACATTTTAAAGCTTAAAATTTAAAAATATATAGGAATAAAAAAATAAAAATAAAAACAAAATAAAATTTTTAATTCAAACATTAAAAAAAACCTAAAATTTAAGAAAAAATAAAAATAAAAATTTAAAGATTAAAATTTCAAAATATATAGAAATAAAAAAATAAAAATAAAAACAAAATAAAAATATTAAATTAAAAAATAAACAAGTTAAAAAAGGAAAGAAATTATAAAAATAAAATATACAAATTAAATTTAAAAAAGAAAAAGAAAATGTTTATTAAATTTAAAAAAAAACATTATTGAAATTAAAAGTAAAAAAATGAAAAATTAATTAAAAATAAAAATTGAAAAATAAAATACAATAAAAGTTTTAATTTAAAAAATATATATATTAAAAAAACAAATAAATTTTAAGAAATAAATTAAATTTAAATTATAAAAAATAAAATATATATATATATATGAACTTAAATTAAAAATATATATATTAGATTTTATTAAATTTAAAAAAAAATGTTAATATTAAAATAACAAATTAAATTTAAAAAAAAATATTAAATTTTAATAAATAAATGAATAAACAAATAAATTTTGAAATAAAAAATAAATTTTAAATATAAAGAAAAAAAAAACATTGTTAAAATAAAAAGTTAAAAAACTTTAAAAATCAATTAAAATTGAAAAATTGAAAAAAATAAATTAAAAAAATAAATTTAATAAAAAACAAATTAATTTGAAAATATTAAGTTTAATTAAAAAAAGAAAATCTAATTTTAAATACACAATTTTAATTAAAATAAAAAATAATAAAAATTTTATGTAATTAAAAAAATAATAATAAAAAAAAAAATTAAAAAAAGTATTAAATTCAAATAAATTAAAAAAAAAATACAAAATTTATTAAATTTTAAAAAATTAAATGAAAAAACTAAACATAAAATTTAATAATAAAAATAAATATAAAAATAAATAAATAAATCAATTGAATAAAAAAAAAATACAAAATTTAATAAAAATTATTAACAAAATTTAGAAAAAAAATTAAAAACAAAAAAAAAATGAATAAAATTAAAATTAAAAAAAAAAAAAATTCAAATATAAAATTAAATTTAAAAAAAAAATTTAAATTTTTTGAATGAAGAAAAAAAATTTAAAAAAAAAATATAAAAAAAAAGAATTTTTTGATCATGGTGGCGCCGCCAATCGGCCTCCCGCCCAGGTGGCGGCAGAGGCTGGCCACTGGGCGAGAGGCCGATTCCGAGAATCGGCCTCCTGCGGCGGGGGAGGCCGATTCTGGGAATCGCCCTCCCGCGGCGAGGGTCCGATTCCGGGAATCGCCCTGAGGCCGATTCCGGGAATCACCCTCCTGCGACGGGAGGCCGATTCCGGGAATCGCCCTCCCGTGGCGAGAGGCTGATTCCGGGAATCCCCCTGAGGCCGATTTGGAGAATCGCCCTCCCGCCACGGGAGGGCGGTTCTCGGAATCGGTCTCCCGCTGCGGGAGGGCGATTCCCCGAATCGGCCTTCTGCTGTGAGAAGGCGATTCCCGGAATCGGCCTCTCGCCCAGGTGGCGGCGGAGGCCGGCCGCTGGGTGGGTGGGGGCCCTCCCGCGGCGGGAGGGCGATTCCCGGAATCGGCCTCTCGCCCAGGTGGCGGCGGAGGCCGGCCGCTGGGTGGGTGGGGGGCTGCCGCCACTTGGGCGGGAGGCAGATTGGCGGCGCCACCACGATAAAAAAATTCTTCTTTTTTTTTTTAAATTTTTAATATTTTTTTTTTAATTTGATTTTTTTTTTAATTCAAAAAATTTAAAATTATTATTTTTTTAATTCAAATTTTTTTATTTTAAATTTAATTTGTTTTAATTTTTTTGTTTTGTTTTTTTTTTTATATAAATTTTGTTTTTAAATTTAATATTTTAGATTAATTATTTTTTAAAATTTAAAATTTATTTATTAAATTTATTAAATTTTAATTAAATTTAATTTTTTTTAATCTTTTAATTTAGTTAGTTTTTCATTTTAAAAATTTAAAAATTGTTTCATTTAAAAAAAAAAACAGTAATTTACGGATATTTGTTTTTTAATTATTTGCACATGGTTTTTTTCCATTTCTTTTTAGTTTTAATGATAATTTTTTTTCTTTATTTTAATTCTTTTATTTTAATTTTCTTTTTCAATATTAAATTTCGTTTTTTTTTTTAATTTGCCTTTTTTGTTAATTTTAAAATTTGTATTTTTTTTTCTTATTATTATTTTTTTTAATTTAAATTTTTAAATTTTATTTTTTATTTTTTGTATTTTATTTTTTTTTATCTAAATTTTAATTTTGTAATTTAAATTATTTTTAAATTTTCTATTTTTTTTTTTTTTTTTTTTAATTATATGGTTTTTTTTAATAACTTAGAAAAAATGTTTTTGATGTTTTTTATTTTTATTTTTTTGGTTAATTTTTGTTTTTTTTCTTTAAATAATGTGTTTTTTTTTCAAATTTTGTCATTTCTTTGATATAATTTTCGAATATTTTTGTTTTTTTATTTATTTTGTTTAAATTTTTTATTTTTACGAGTTAATTTTGTTTTTTTTTACATTTTTATTGGTTTTTTTATTGTTTTTATATATATTTTTTTATTTAATTTTTGTGTTTTATTACCAACATGAAAATCACCACTCTAAAAAAAAGGTTGATGCTGCATCAATACGTTTCAAAATTAGCATGAAAATCACCGCTCTGAAAAAAAAAGTTGATGCTGCATTAATATGTTTCAAAATTAGCATGAAAATCACTAACATTTTAAAACAAATATTCATACTTCATAAATAAAAATATTAGAGTGTCAAAAATGTGCTAAAAAAAAAGGTGATTCTGCATCACCACTTTTCAAAATCGGGTGCTTTTTATGCTACCAAAAAAAAGTAGGTAACAGTGCGGTTACCTATTTCATCGGTAACAGTGTTTTTAGCACTAGATGTTTCTCTAAATCTTTGATACCCAACTTTGTGTGCAGGGTATGGATCAGATTCATCAGCTCATGCACATCTTGATACCTTTATTGTCGCAGCGTGGTCCATTATATGTACTTGTCCTCATAGCTCCCCATAGGATAGTATTGTTCCTTGATGGCGTCTCAGAAAGAATTCCAAGTGGGTTCGACCAAGAACAAAGAGGGTTCTGTATCGTCCTTTTTCTCACAGTAGGTTTCCCACTAGTCCTTGACATGGGGGATAGCTTTGAGGAGTGCAAAAATAATCTTCTCCCGGTCGAAAAAATCATGAACCAAGAAATATCCTTCTAATAGATTCAACCATCTATCTACGGCATTTGCATGTAATTGACCCTCAAATATGGGAATGTCAAAATTTACTTGTACCTTAAAGGGAGTTGCACCTCCAGAGTGGCCGCTGGATGCAGATGCGCCGCCGGTGGGCATCTGTTGAAGGATTTGGGCAAAGTTATCCATCATCGTGTTCCTTTGTTTTTCGAGGGCCTCCTCGAGCAATATTTTGACAAGCTCCCTCATCTTTCTTTTCGTCCCCCATGGGCGTCTGTTGGGGTTTGCGAGGCTGATCTTGCAAAGGTTCCACCAGATCGAGCCCTAACTCTTTATACCCTGACCTCGTTGGGGACATGCATAGAAGCATCGAGAAAAAGCAGACCGTTCTGATACCACTGATCTGGATTTATGCAAGAATGCAACAGAATACATAAATAACCATCAACATAGAGATGCAGCAGAAATAAGGCTTCATTTCATTAATATCAAATAACAGAAATATGCTTACAAACATAATGGAAATAAAATAGCTAGGGTGATGGTAGCGAATCTCTCAGAAGAGATGTGGCGGCTATAGACCTCTGAAATGTGTTACAATGAGGTTCAAGGGCCTATTTATTATGGAGAAACAATGTAGAACTCTAAACGTCCAAAAACCTAACCCTAAGAGATGAAGTGCCAAAACTATGGGCCCCGTTTGGGTAAATTGGTGTTTCAACTTCCCGGGAATGTAACTTCGGCATACTATCTTCGTTTGATGCACATGATACATCATCAGAAAGATCTATCAGAGGACTACAAATGTCGCCATGAATATCGATTCCAGAGCAAAATCATATTAGCTAGACAAATGATGCCCAAAAAACGTCGTTTAGGGCCCTCAAAACGGCTTCGGAAGTTCAGGACCCGAAAAACTGCTAAAAATAGTAAGTTGTGCCGAAACTGAAAAACTGAAAGAGACAATGGTGGGGCCCCAAGTGGAATAGGTGGGTGACCACCAATATCCACCTGGATCACTAAGATATATCAATATTAAACAATTTGTAATCATCATGAAATTAATATAACACAAAAAAGCAGTGTGATGCTTGGAATACACAAACATGATATATAAGAGGATCTATATTATGACACTATTTATCATTGTAAAATTTGTTGATTCCAGAGTTAGGCTCATCATGAGATTAATATGATACACAATTGCTAAAGAGGTGCAAAAAAAATACCAAAATACTATATTGAAGCTTTGTTTTAAAATTATTTTTACAAAAATGATGAAAATTAAATGCACAAACAAAACATGAGTTGGTCATCTATAAATTGTGGTGGATATTTGATTAAAATATAATGTCACAACATATCTAATAAAATTACTGAAATTTATACTATGTTGGGTTATCATGGCTAGACCCATATGCATGAATAATGAGGGTTAATGTAGCATCCTCTCATACCATGGTGGTCAACTTGTAGGAGACATAACTTTTTCATATGAACTCTACCATGCTAGTCAACCTATAAGAGACATAAATTTTTCATATGAATTATGTTTGAAGCAATTCTTTAATCATTTGAAAGTTCTTTGAGTGTAGAATAGTGCCAAGTGTAATGTAAGTGAAATAATTTTGACCCAAAAAAACTATCATTTAATTCCAAAGATTAAAGACTTGTTGTTAATATAAGTGTTGAAACTAATTCCTTCAATCTTGTCCACTCTAATAATAATTAAAAATTAATATAATTATCAAAAAACAACATTTGAAAAACACAGATAAAAATAAGTCAAAAGCTATACTACAAACAAACAAACAAAAACCTTATTATATCAACTTTCACGTAAAATTACTCAATTACCTAATCTTAAATCTCATCATATCTCTTAAATGTCATCATATATCTTGTATGGAAAATTAACTTTATGAAAAATAATTCATCAAAATTTATTTAAATACATATTTTTTTTAATATAAACTTAAAAAATAATATTAAAAAAATATAAATTATTTTAAAAAAAGAAATGCAGAAGAATATGCATCTTCATTGTACCAAAAAGTACATTTAGAGTTAACACAAATCCTTCTTAAAATAAAACACGGCAGAGCAGTGTTTGGCATTTCAGGATTTAGTAGAGCATGAACTTATGGAGAATGGTGACCCTGTCGAGTTCCTAGGATATTCCTCTCATAGATGTGTGAATGGGGATTCTCGAGCTTTAATTAATATGCAATGGTGAGAGTGTTCCAATTCATTAATGCACCGAAAATATATATTTATGAGAGAACGTTGAACTGTGTCTGGCCGATCTTCAACGTGCAGAAAGTAAATTAATTACAAAATAATTATAAATAATTAATTTTTAATTAATGTGTGTTATATGTATTATAATATGTATGTTTTTTAGGTTTAGTAGAAAGAGGTAGAGTATATAGGTTTTAGTAGATTTTTTTATTTTGACGATGGTGAACCGGTAATTTAGAGTAATCTAAGGGAGGTCTCAAGATCAATCCTCGTGGCTGCTTTAGAACACCAATAGCATATTCAACAACCTTCGCAAGAGCGGGAGAGCCTACTCATTGACCCGAGATCATAGCAGGTCATATACTCAATGAGATTTGAAGCTTAGTCATATCACTGTATCTATATGCCTCAGTAGACTTGGTAGTCAAATAACTAAAAAAACTTAAATCCATTATCCTACAAACAAAAAACTCTTATACACCAATTTGATATCTCACTTAATCTTGACCCAAATAATAATAATAATAATACTAATAAAAATAAACCAAAACTCACACCAAAGTTCAATCCCTAATAAGGGCCTTGAGCCTCCAATCATTTACAGTATAGTTCAATTCCACCCCCCGCATTTCGTCTGTAGCATTGATGGCAATCTAATAGGTTTTGGTCAATGGTGGATACTACATAGGGTTGGATTTGGATGTACTTTTAAGCTTCTCTAATTAGTAGTGCAGACTAGTCACTAATATTCATTGGTTGATTTAGCACTAATATTCATTGGTTGATTTAGCAGTATAAAGTTGAAACAAAGGGCAACTATGCAACTGTAAATTTCTTACATTTATTTCAAAGTAGGACATCTCACAAATTATTAACCTCGATTCCAACATAGTAAATTTCAATCCAAAGTAGTCATCCAAAGTAGTCTTAATATGAAATATAAATTAAATCAAAATAAGTTTCAATCACAAGTAGCCTCAAACCTAATCCAAAGTAGCCTGAATTTAATCTAAAGTACTATGACTAATATAATTTTGAAAAATTTCGGCAAAGATTTATCAGAATTTTGTTTACAGCAATTCAAACATTACAACTAACTGATTTTTTGATTTTTTTTACCTGATTTTAGCAAAAAACTGTCATCCAAGCTATTCTATTGCGTAGGTAGACAACTCCATCTAATTGAAGATTGTTACAATATGAAATATAAATTACAAAATTAATATGATTGCTAATTAATAAAAATAAGTTTTATTTAAAGTAGTCTTAAGTGTAATTAAAGCAACTTTAATTATAATCCAAAGCATAGTTATTATATATTTTAAAAATAATTTTTTTTTTCAAAATTAAAATAAATTAAAATGAACTAAGATTATATTCAAAACTTTAAAGAAAATTCTTTAAATTTTTCTTCAACATAATTTCTATTTACTTATGTCTAATATTAATATTTCTTGTTTATTTGCAATGATCTAAAAATAATAAGAAATAAAATGCATCAAATTGATTTGTAATACATATTGAG